>CAXHUL010000014.1:0-32457 GCA_964019695.1 Loripinus fragilis | reverse complement strand
GACAATGGGTAGTGTGTGCGATCATCCTTCGTATATCAGGTAAATGTCCAAAGCAGTGTATGTATGTATGTAACAAGTGTCTGTGGCATATTCATTTATTTAACTTAAACAGTGACCTGCACCATTGTAGTCGCTTGCAGATGTTGTTGTTCTGAGACATTATTGTAGACAATGAATGTTAGATGATGATGATGATGATGATGATGATGATGATGATGATGATGATGATGATGATGATGATCCTTTGTTAAAAAGATCTAACAATGATGATTATGCGAAAGATCTTGAATTTTGTGACATTTCTAATATCCTGTAATAGGTTATTTTTTGTAGGCTTGTCATGTAATGGTTCATATGTTAATATTTATTTTTTTTTTCTTTACAGCAGCAAGTCGGGATTTTACCATGCTTGTTGCCGATGGCGACCGGATCAGCGCCATGAATTCATCAGGGGCTATAACTCAGTCATATATATTCTCATCCACGGTTGGAAGTGTTGCCATTGACTCTGGTCATCAAGACTTTGGTATAGTATACTCCCTGTATGATAATGGCAGTGTAATTTACAACAGAACTGGTGGAAAGACAGATGTCGTAACGCAACTAGCAGGTAACGATTCGCAATGTGAAAAAAATGAAAAAAGGAATAAGTATGACAAGGAAAATGCCACAATAACAGACCAACCCATTGCATCATGAGGATCTTACATGAGTGCTCATGTTTTATTGAATTTATTAAACGAGTTGGGGAAAAGAGATAAAATGCGAGGCTTGCCGAGCATTTTATCTCTTTTTCGCAACGCGTATAATAAATTCAATAAAACAATAGCACGAATGTTAGATTCTATTTATCATATGACATTAAGATTACTTTGAAATCTCATTTCTGCCGTAAGGACGTTATAATTTTGACATTATGTATGCAACGTTGTTATGGACGTAATAACGTTTCCCGAAAATCGATAAACCAACTAGTGGCTTTTACAGATTTTATTGCAAGGCGTTATTTCACTCCCAGACGCGACGTTCTATGATAAATAATCTTTAGATAAAAGGCAGGCATCAAGGCATGCACGTGAAAACACGGATACAGTAAAATTAAAGCAACCCACTCTTTTCCTCAGCAAGATAATTAGAAAACTAGAAAGGTCACAAAGAACTATAGTCGAATCTCGTAAATTCAAAGTCCTAGAGACTTGAGATTTTTGTAACGGCAAAGAATGCGTTTACGTAAAGTACAAAAACCCGTGCATCAACAGCACGTAAATTTTCTGATTAATACATGAGTTTGTGCCGGCTAAAACATGACTGTTAATGGCGCTCGACACTTTTTTCTATGCAAAAATAGAAGTTACATTTTTAGGCCTTGAGCTGGCTATTGACCCCCCTCCCCCCCCCCCCCAGGGGGAATTTTGTACACTATGATTTTCTGAAACTACATTATATAAGACACAAAATAAAAGATGTTAGCCCTCTGAGAGTGGCAGCGTTAACGTATAACAGCACGTTGTATACGTTATCCCCCAAAATAGCATTAAACGTCCCTGATAATGTCTCAACCATGACATGTTGGTACACATTTGCATGCTGACACAGGTTTATGAACTTCTTATAACACAGTTACATATTTTTAGTATTAATTTTATAAATGTCTTGAGTAATTACCGTTGTATACGTTACTTAGTGTTTACTGTGTTGTTTCCGTGTATCAGTATGGTATTTATTGACTATACATGTATTATATCTGTCATAGAATATAGTAAATCTATAAGGCTGCTGCTTAAATGATTTAAAGTTCTTTATCATGGTCGTTTACACTGTTTTTCAGGTCCAAGTTATGTATGTTACCTTCAAAATAGCATTAAACCTTTAAGATAATTTCTCTAACAAGCTCTGTTTATACTTATTTGCATGCTTGCACAGGTTTATGTACTTCTTTAAACAAGGTTTACCTATTTTAAGTATACATTTAATAAATGCCTTGAGCTTTAACTGTTATGTATGTTACCAAATGATACATAAGTTATTCTGAGTATCTGTATAGAAGTTGTTGACTATACATGTATAAAGTCTGTCAGAGAAATTAAGAAAATTTATAACGCTGAAATAAATTGAAGTTTCTTATTAATTTATGGTGACTTAAACTAATAATATAATGTGATCTATCAACCTTTGCTGTTTGCTTACATAAACAGTATAGATTCCATGCATTAAAATCGGAAGTTCTGAAAGACAGTCACTGTGAAACAGCTCAGTTCTGGGCAAGTTATATGGATATGATTCAGATGGTGTTGAAACTGATTAGGGCTACAAGGAAAACAACTTTGAATTGCATGTCATCTCTATCTGTATGCCTTGTTCCCAATGTTCATTGCAAACGACCACAACAACTACGAACAAGATGTACCTTTGTAACTGATTACACTCATAAATTTGATACACATCGCAGATGCAAAGAACTTCTCGAACAAAATGGGTTTAGTGTGTCACAACCATTGGTTCTTTGCTTGGGAAATGCTTTTGACATAACTATCAGGCAAACAATAAAGAGGTATTATAGGCTTCAGCAACTAGAACTACGCTTCGTACTACAGATGGAACGGTGTATTACTCATCACATCAGAGCTCAATATATTGAAACAACTCTTCAATGCACTGAAATGAAATATTCAATCTGCTCAGATGCAAAGTAGAATGAGTACTAGAGGCAGTTTCAGGCTTCACCAATCCTTTTAGTTCTAGTTTTTGAAGACAATGAACTGTACTTTTTGTCTTTCGGTGTGCCTGCTAAGCCTGGCATAGCTAAGGATCTTATTAAGGCTGATGACATTGGCAGGAAGGCTGTTGCAGACTTCATTGACTCACTTTTAGTTAAAAAATCTGTCTTTCACATCCCCCATGAAATGCTACAAGCTTATCAAGTTTTGATGCTTGCGAGGTCAAGCAATAAGAAATTACCCAATTTACATAACGTAAACAGCCAGATGAGAGCTTAAAGGAGCGTCTTTGGTAAGCATGACCTTCTTTCTATTGGACATAATGTTGACCTTGAGTTGACACTGCCGTTCCTTCTGGGGCCTGTACCATGTTCACTGTCAACTCCTGATAGAATTTCCACCAAAACTGAAAGGTCCAAACTACAGCATGGCTTGCAATCACACAATGAACCAACATTAGATTGGCCATGTAGTGCTGCACATAACGTTGATGTTAATGCCGTAACTGCAGAGCACAATAGCTTTTCCTGTCACCTTCATGGACCTGATGGCACCAATATTTAACCAGGCACTAAAGGCAGGGCATCTTGGTTTTGTCACTGATACATATATACAATGTATAAGCAGCAATCTATAAAGTCTTACAAACATTCTCGCAGAGGATAACCTAGGTGTTTTGTTCAACAATGGTGTATGCAAGAAAAGTTGCACACTCTGAATGTCATCATTGGCCAGAATATGGGGGAAGAGATCTACAGTAATACACTGTTTAACAGATTGTGACACTACCAATGTGCCGATGTGTTAGTACCACGGAAAGGTTGTTCCTATAAACTGATAGAGAACCCCTCCCCCACTAGTTCATCAACATTCTAAGAAGGGTAGGAAAACAAATAAAGAATTGCTCTAGGCACTCATCAGTGTTATGAAGCCCTAACATGTGCTATTTATGTAATTGTGAATAAGCTGCAGTACAACATGTTTCTGAAAAAGGTACCAAAGCCATACACAAGTACAGACTATTTCGAATGGTATGAACATGAGCTTACCTCAACCCTGCTTTTCTGTCCTTAAGATGTTCATACAAAGATTGAACTATCAAGTCTTTCCCATGAAAACAAGTGAGGCTTTCCAGATATGGACAAAATGTGTGGAAAATAAATGGGAAGGAAATCGAGTACCTCTGGGTGATAGAAAACTTGATTGTACCCTAACAAAAGAGCCACAGAATTATATTTCACATTTTGTGTGATATGGGGTTACCATGTTCAAAACTCAACAACTCAAACCTTATAAAAGATAGAAACATAATATTTGCAGTTTCCAAAAGGTACATAAACATCTTTAATACAAAATGAGTTAGTAAGCACATTCACATTAAAAAATATCAAACTATATTAGTTTCAAAATTCATTTACATAGGAATAATGAAAAAAGTAACATACGTAACACTTTGGGGTGCATTTTTTTCAAAGGTCCATATCTGTGATGCAAAAATAGCTTACTTGGATGATATAGCCAATTTGGAAATCTTACCTTATGGCTTGCACTTTTCAGAAGTCATGTCATTTACTAAAATTATCAAAGATGTTGATGGTTAATATATATAATTGGCTGTTACAGGGTAATTGTGCCTTTACCAGAGTGCTAGCATATTGCAAAACCCTTGCAAGATAAATCTGATAGAGGATTAATAAGTTGTATAGGAAAATTCTTTAAAACCCTTGGATAATATATGAAGATTTGTTCTAGAACTTCTACCTGATAGGTTTTCTTTGATAATTTAAGTTGTTACTCGTACATTGCACTGATGTTACAAACTTTCCATGAGTATTATGTCAACTATATTTGATGTCTCTATAAAAGAAAAGAGGGTTTATGGTAGTTTATGTTTTGAGTTTCTTCCTCAGCAAATGAGCCAGAGTAAAAAGAAGTACATGGACCTGTGCCACCATGCAAATAAGTACAAGCAGGTCGTATTGGAGACCATATCTTGAATGTTTAATGGTATTCAGAGAGTAACATATGTAACCTAGGCTGTAAAGTAGTGTAAGACACCATTATAAGGAACTTTAATTCATTTGAATGGCAGCCTTATAGATTTTCTATATTCACTGACAGTTGTAATACATGTATAGTCAATAACTGCCATACTGATGCTTGGAAGAAATAACACATTTGCCTTAAATAATTAGGATGTCATAGGTTTATAAAGTTATTACTTGCAAGTATGGGGTTTTCGAAAATAAATCAAAATTTGACAATGGTTTGTAAAACATCAACAATATAAACTGAGTGCAAAATCAAATTGAAGTCATAAGCGATTGATGAATAATGCTGTTATGTTTTGGTTGGACATTAAAATCAAAATACCACACCACTGTGATGTCAAATTAAAGTCAGATTCCAACATCGCTCAACTTCTACTAGAATAAGCAGTACGTGGCTGGCCGACTGTTGTAACATTGCTAAAAGACCAGTAAATATAATATAGACGAGGCATTTAATTGATGTTGTATACATGTATATGTTATTTTTTAGGTTTAGGTGTCCATCAAATGGCGGTGGATCCCGTTACCAAGAGTATCTTTTACAGGGGATTTAACTATAGCACGTATACCTTTACCATGGGAGTTATCTACCATGATGGCCGCCAACTTGATTTTGTAACAGAACTGAGGCTTTCATGCTGCTTTGCTCTTCACCCGCGAAAAAGGTATTCGCCCTTCTCTGATTATGGTCTCAAAGTAGAGTAAAATCCAGCGATAGAGTATCAGAATAAAGGAGTCCCCAGGCCCGGAGGTTATAAAATTTGAGTTCATTCTCAAACTCAAAATAAAGCGCCATGATTGGCTGCTTGCGAACACGTGTCCGCAAGCAGCCAATCATTTCACTTTGTTTTGAGTTTGAGACTGTACTCAAGTTTTATAACCTCGAGGCCAGCTATTCCAAACTCTATCGGATAAGAGGGTTTTTTTTTAAAAAATGTGGTTAGCACTTGTTTGAGTTTAAAAGAGTTGTCTACAAAAACAAGTGAATATGTCTAGAAAATGCCACAATCACAGACCACAGACCAACTTACCTTACTACCTATGCACTTCAGTTATTATTCTTCTAATGAACCAATCAAAAGAAATTGGTGAAAAGCAATTTTCAGGTTTGGCTCTAAAGTGGGCCAAAATAGCCCCTTGATGCTCGTACCCCTTTGAAGCTCCTATAGATAATAATTTTCGAGATATCCTGTGTACAAGTTTTGCATGGCTGATTTTCCAAGGGCAAGAACTCGAAAAGAATTAAATATCTTTTTTGAAATAATTACAGGGTGGACTCCTTAATACCTTCTATCACCTGACCAAGTTTGAACATGCGCGGATCCAGAGGGGGGACAGGGGCTCCGGACTCCCCCCCCCCCCTAAAAAATCACAAAAATAAAGGGTTTCTTTGCAATACAGGTCCGGATATCATCGGCCCGCCAGCGAAACGCCATTGAAATGGCCCGCTTATCGTAGTATTTGGATTCTCTCATCAGCCGTTAAAAGAAAAAGAAAAAAGAACGTCAAAGTTGGACCCCCTCTGACAAAACTTTCTAGGACCGCGTATGTTTGAAGCTCCTACCTGTAATAGTTTTGGAGATACCTTGATTACTAAATGTCTCATCTTGTCTATAACTCCTAAAAACCTTCTTATTTTAGTTTCATCCACTCATTAACCTCTATCAGCTGAACAAGTTAAAATCTCCTTGCAATAATATGTTTTGAGATATCTTGTTTATACAATTTTATTCTGGCCCTTTAAAAGGGGCATAACTCCACAAAGGAAGATAATTCAGACTAAAAATATGCGTCGGCTATTTTTTATGAGGAATCGTTTTCAAAGTTGGGGTCATAATAAAACTTTTTAAAACGCACGTTAGCGGCCAGGGTCACTAAGCCCTCTTTTAGAGGCCTTAACACATTTCATCCTAGCGACCCTTTTATGGGACATCGACGAACAGTGTAGAACCAGAACACACGGGTTCTGCACTGCTTGATTCAGAATGTACTTTCAAAATTAAAATGAAATTGAAACTTTCTACCCAACAACCCTTACATTCGAAATGGATTCGTTCAAATGATAAAGGTGGGACATTCCATAAGGTACAGCTAAGCTAAAAATTGAGTGCAAAAGTGCCATTATTTTATTTCCCATCAATTAGACGTGATCTTACGTGAACCGTCTCGTTTTTGTTTTTTTTTTTTGTTTTTTTTTTTGTTTTTTATGTTGTTGTTTTTTTTTTTGTTGTTTTTTTTGTTGTTGTTGTTTTTTTTTTTTTTTTTTTTTTTTTTTTTGCGGTACCGTTTGAATATCCCTTTGTTTTGGCTGATAAAGAACTCAGTCTTATCTAGCGGCATGCTCATTTCGTAATAAATGGAATTAGGAGAAACTGTAATCAAAATTTTCATTTGGGAGGGGGGGTATATCGTCGAATATACGGTCGGAAATATAATTTTACGGTGACACGTACACGGAGCCGTAAAACGTGTTTTTTATCATACATCCGACGATGTACCTCCTCGAGTTAAAGTTTTGAAAATGGTTATACCTATTCTAATGCACTTTTAACATATTTTTTTCTTAAAAAAAAAACAGTGAAAATGTACAATGTTGCACTGACGTCAAACGGCTGCCAGCTGCATAAAACCGCTCGCCAGCTTCATATATTTAGGGGATAACTGTATTCAAAATTTTCATTTGTCGGATATACGGTCGGAAATTTAGTTTTACGGCGACGCGCAAGCGTAGCCGTAAAACGTGATTTCCGAACGTATATCCGACGATATACCTCCCCAAATGAAAATTTTGAATATGGTTATCCCCATTCTAATGCACTATTAGACTAGTACAAATAAGGATGAAACTAAAGTCCTACCGCAATAATAAGAAACGCGAAAATCTGGAATATTATTTTATTAAATGCATTTTTCTGAACATTAAGCCCAAATCTGGATTTAGAATATCCTGCAGTGTCAGAAGAAAATTGTTTGAAGATTCTACTACCACTGCCCTGACCCCTAATCTCTTGGGAATTTCGACATTTTTAGGCTTTCTGAGAAGCGGGGGGAATTTAAATGGTGTAACAGCCATGTGACGGCCTATATATCTGTACTTAAATTTCTACAGGTAAGTGTCAAAAGCATCACACATTTTTAAATCGTGATTGCTTTGTACATGCCAGTTTTATTTTTTAAGCACTGCCATTCAGTTGAAAGTACCGATTCACTCAGCGTAGACACAGATCCAACTGATCCAATGCGATCAGTTTGATCCGTATAAATACTGTTTGCTATACTTGTAAGGACATTTTCTACTAAAACAGCGTGATGTGGCTATTATTGACAGTTTTATAAAACAACATTTACGGTGGTAAACATGGTAAACGGCCTAAACATTATCAACTACACATATGTAATTTTATAGTCGGCCATTCCATTACTGCAGCACAATAATAGTTTTTCACAAAATGGATTAGCTAGGCCTATCCCAGGATTATCCCTGTCAAGTGTCAAATAAGTGGAATAAAATGCCCAAATTCTACCATCAGAATTATTAGAACAAAAATAGCCGTAATACCAGGCAATATCTTTTGTCAAAATACTGCCTGAAATGATTCACGATTATTGAATACTCAATGTGATATAAATTGAAAACGTTCATCTGAAGTCATTTATTCGCGATCCTAACTTATGCAGCAGTACGTTATATGTACGATACACTTTATGCTATACTGAACAAAAGTGAAAACGCTATGCTACAATATTTTATATTTTGTGAGAAAGTATTGGGCGAAAAGTATTTACTAAAGATTAATAACGTTTTCCAGACATCCAGCAGGCGATTCGTCGAAACTCCACCAATTTGTCTCTTTTGAAGTTTGAGTTTAGTCTGGTTCCCTCCCCTTGATCTACCCATCTAGGGTCAGGTAACGTGTATTTGATTACAAGTAGAGTATCCTACTCATGCGACTGCGCATGCTCCAGAAAAAAATTCAACACAACTTTCAGATTTTTCTCAGTTGCTTTAATTTGATAATCAAGTAAAAGAAAAAAATATATAAACTCCCAGGACAAAATAAACTTAATAAAACGGCTTGTTTAAAAAATGCACTTTATGTCAAGGGTATTTTCCAATACCACGTCACTCATGACGTCAGTGTGTATGCTATACGTAGGCGCAATGGCGGCTAGTAGTTACCTGTCTTAATATGCTGACAAGCTATTAAAGGGAGAGAACCAGTCAAGTTTGAGTTATGTTCCTTATTCTGTTTAAAGCTTTGTTCATTGAATTTTTTGCAACTGCGCATGCGCAAAAAAGAGTGTTTTGCTTATCAGAATTCGTCATACTTGTGTTGCATTATTTCACAAGAAAACTGTTTTTATCACTTGAAACAAGCTCAGAAACCAATTTCGAATTTATCAAATTTGTAAAAAAAATGGAAAATGTCTCCCTTTGACAAAACAAGTAGGGAATATTATATAAATATTACGTTCCCTGATTGGGTGATAGTCGAAAATATCATCCTGAGGAATGTGATCAGGGGCGTAGCCAGAGGCTTTATCATGTTGAAGCCCACCAAAATATTTGGAGAATTAAGAGATGCAGGTATATGACCTAGTTACTTAATTTTTCAGATAACGAAGAATAAAGGCGCTGATCAGACTGCGTGGATGCGCAGGCTGGTCTGCGCCTTTGTTGTTCGCAATCAACAAAAGTCATGGTGTCTCATTATGTCAACTCTCATATGATGTTGAAGCCCATGCTTCCTGGCCTCCGCCTGGCTACGCGCCAGCCTCGGTTGATAATCACATTTCCAGAGATGATATTTTCGACTATCACCCAATCAGAGAATGTAATATTTATTCTATCATGAAGAACATTAGATCCTTTATTTTCTACCGTCTTAGGCCTACCATAGTCAGGAGAGTTCCAAGAGAAAATAATGCACAGCCTCTTATCTATATGCATGAATGAAAAAAATCTTTCATAACAGTGTTTTTTGAGTAGTTTGAATGCTCGAACTGATCGTAACAAATGTTTTGTTGCAAAATAGAAAATTTCGCCAAATCGGCTCAAATTCGGTCTCAACGTGTTCCTCTCGTCATAACTAAGAAAACGAGTACCTACACTTAATGTTTCTGACCATAAACAACGAAGTTATTGGGAGTGGAAAGTGGCAAAGTCATGCCTCATATCCGCCATTGCTGTTGAACGTCTCCTGACGTGAACGAACCGTACACGCATGGGCGTAGCGCATCAGACGAACGACTGATATTTTTGACTATCACCTGCTGCTATGACAAACGAGTGACAGTATTCGCCGTCGCTACAGTAGCGGGTGATAGTGTAAAATATCAGTCGTTCGTCTATGGAAGTTTTGTATGGGAAATTCACGTGAGGTATAATAATAAATATTTGGTAATCTTCGATTTATCATGATTTTCGATAACTTTCTTTCTTTTGCCAAATCAGGTAGACCTATCAGCACATTGTTCCTACCATTTCTCGACCAGTCATGTGCTCAGACTAAGATGCAACACTACATTTCTTTCCTATGGAGATTTTAAATGATAAAATCAAGCTTGGCCAATTTGGATGAAAACCCCACTTTCTAAGGTTGCTTTTCTAAACGATCAAAACACATTTCTGGTTGTCAAATGTCTAAGACTACCATTTCGCGTAGTCGGATCTGGATGGCAGTGGATTTCTGAAGGCCTAAACTGTGTGAGATTTCTGTTCAAATATGTAACCTAAAAATTGGATCCATGTCACATTTAAATTACTTTCATGTGTTTCCTCGTGACAATATCCGTAAACCTTTTACTTTATGCATAAACCAGTCTTTGAACATTCAAATACACTTTCATTTACTTTACTGGATTGCATAATTTTGCATAGAAATGGCAAACAATTCAGGTGTAGCGTTTTCACTTTTGTTAAGTATATAACCTACACGGCGATCGCTGACCTGAAACGCCATAGAATGATTTAGTCAACCGTTGCATATTATTAATAAACTGGGTCAAGTTATGTCCATTCTACCAACAGTAATACTCCCCCGTTAAAAAGAACCAAAAATCTGCCAAAATTCCATCTAATTACAGAAAAACTCAGCTAAAACATCATAGGCCTTGAGCTGGCTATAGACCCCCCTCCCCCCCAGGGGGAATTTTGTACACTATGATTTTCTGAAACTACATTATATAAGACACAAAATAAAATATGTTAGCCCTCTGAGAGTGGCAGCGTTAACGTGTAACAGCACGTTATATACGTTACCCCCCCAAATAGCATTAAACTTCCCTGATAATGTCTCAACCATGACATGTTGGTACATATTTGCATGCTGACACATGTTTATGAACTTCTTATAACACAGTTACATATTTTTAGTATTAATTTTATAAATGTCTTGAGTAATTACTGTTGTATACGTTACTTAGTGTTTCCTGCGTTATTTCCGAGTATGAGTATGGTATTTATTGACTATACGTGTATTAATCTGTCACAGTATATAGTAAATCTATAAGGCTGCTACTTAAATGTTTTAAAGTTCTTTATTATGGTCGCTAACACTATTTTTCAGGTCCATGTTATGTATGTTACCTTCAAAATAGCATTAAACATATAAGTTAATGTCTCTAACAAGCCCTGTTTATACTTATTTGCATGCTTGCACAGGTTTATGTACTTCTTTTAACAAGGTTTACCTATTTTAAGTATTCATTTAATAAATGCCTTGAGCTGTAACTGTTATGTGTGTTACCAAATGATACATAAGTTATTCTGAGTATCTGTATAGAAGTTGTTGACTATACATGTATAAACTCTGTCATAGAATTTAGAAAATTTATAAGGCTGAAATAAATTGGAGTTCCTTATTAATTTATGGTGACTTAAACTAATAATATAATGTGATCTATCAACCTTCGCTGTTTGCTCACATAAACAGTATAGATACCATGCATTCAAATCTGAAGTTCTGAAAGACAGTCACTTTGAAACAGCTCAGTTCTGGGCAAGGTATATGGATATGATTCAGATGGTGTTAACACTGATTAGGGCTACAAGGAAAACAACATTGAATTGCATGTATGCCTTGTTCCCAAAGTCCATTGCAAACGATCACAACAACCACGCACAATATGTACCTGTGTAACTGATTACACTCATAAATTTGATACACATCGCAGATGCAAAGAACTTCTCGAACAAAATGGGTTTAGTGTGTCACAACCATTGGTTCTTTGCTTGAGAAATGCTTTTGGCATAACTATCAACAAAACAATATAGAGGTATTATAGGCTTCAGCAACTAGAACTACGCTTCGTACCACAGATGGAATGGTGTATTACTCATCACATCAGGGCTCAATATATTGAAACAACTCTTCAATGCACTGAAATGAAATATTCAATCTGCTCAGATGCAAAGAAGAATGAGTACTAGAGGCAGTTTCAGGCTTCACCAATCCTTTTAGTTCTAGTTTTGAAGACAATGGACTGTACTTTTTGTCTTTCGGTGTGCCTGCTAAGCCTGGCATAGCTAAGGATCTTATTGAGGCTGACATTGGCAGGAAGGCTGTTGCAGACTTAATTGACTCACTTTTAGTTAAAAAAATCTGTCTTTCAACCCCCCCCCCCCCCTAAAATGCTACAAGCTAATAACGTTTTGATGCTTGCGAGGTCAAGCAAGAAGAAACTGCCCAATTTACAAAACGTAAACGGCCAGATGAGAGCTTAAAGGAGCGGCCTTGGTAAGCATGGCCTTCTTTCTATTAGACATAATGTTGACCTTGAGTTGACACTGCCGTTCCTTCTGGGACCTGTACCATGGTCACTGTCAACTCCTGATAGAATTTCCACCAAAACTGAAAAGTCCAAACTTCAGCATGGCTTGCAATCACACATTGAACCAACATTAGATTGGCCATGTAGTGCTGCACATAACGTTGATGTTAATGCCGTAACTACAAAGCATAATAGCTTTTCCTGTCACCTTCATGGATATCTTGGCACCAGTATTCAACAAGGCACTAAAGGCAGGGCGTGTTGGTTTTGTCACTTATACATATATACAATGTATAAGCAGCAGATTATAAAGTCTTACAAACATTCTCGCAGAGGATAACCTGGGTGTTTTGTTCAACAATGGTGTATGCAACAAAAGGTGCACCTTCTGAATGTTAACAGCATTGGCCAGAATATGGGGGAAGAGATCTACATTAATACACTGTTTAACAGATTGTGACACTGCCTATGTGTTAGTACCACGGAAAGGTTATTCCTATCAAACTGATAGAGAACCCCTCCCCCACTAGTTCATCTACATTCTAAAAAGGGTAGGAAAACAAATAAAGAATTGCTCTAGGCACTCTTCAGTGATATGAAGCCATAACATGTGCTATGTATGTAATTGTGAATAAGCTGCAGTATGACATGTTTCTAAATAAAAGTACCAAAGCCATACACATATACTGACTATTTCAAATGGCACGAACATGAGCTTACCTCCAATCTGCTTTTCTGTCCTTAAGATGTACATACAAAGATTAAACCATCAAGTCTTTCCCATGAACACAAGTGAGGCTTTCCAGATATGGACAAAATGTGTGGAAAATAAAAAGGAAGGAAATCGAGTACCTCTGGGTGGAAGAAAACTTGATTGTACCCTAACAAAAGAGTCACAGAATTATATTTCACATTTTGTGTGATATGGGGTTACAATGTTCAAATCTCAACAACCAAAACCCTATAAAAGATAGAAACATAATATTTGCAGTTTTTAAAAGGTATATAAACATTCTTTGATACAAAATGAGTTAGTAAGCACATTCACATTTAAAAAATATCAAACTATATTGGTTTCATAAATCATTTATATAGGAATAATGACAAAAGTTACATACGTAACACTTTGGGGTGCATAAATGTCTTCAAAGGTCCATATCTGTGAGGCAAAAATAGCTTACTTGGATGATAGAGCCAATTTGGAAATCTTACCTTATGGTTTGCACTTTTCAGAAGTCGTGTCATTTACTAAAATTATCAAAGATGTTGATGGGTAATATATATAATTGGTTGTTACAGGGTAATGGTGCCATTACCAGAGTGCTAGCATATTGCAAAATCCTTGCAAGATAAATCTGATAGAGGAGTAATAAGTTGTATAGGAAAATTCTTTAAAACCCTTGGATAATATATGAAGATTTGCTCTAGAACTTCTACCTGATGGGTTTTCTTTGATCTTTTAAGTCGTTACTCGCACATTGCACTGAATGTTACAAACTTTCCAAGAGTATTATGTCAACAATATATCTGATGTCTCTATAAAAGAAAAGAGGGTTTATGGTAGTTTATGTATTGAGTTACTTCCTCAGCAAATGAGTCAGGGTAAAAATAAGTACATGGACCTGTGCCAGCATGCAAATAAGTACAAGCAGGTCGTGTTGGAGACCATATCTTGAATGTTTAATGGTATTCAGAGAGTAACGTATGTAACCTGAGCTGTAAAAAAGTGTAAGACACCATAATAAGGAACTTTAATTCATTTGAATAGCAGCCATACAGATTTACTATATTCACTGACGGATGTAATACATGTATAGTCAATAACTGCCATACTGATACTTGGAAATAACATATGAAACACTAAGTAACATATACAACCGCAAAATTTCAAGACATTTATAAAACAAATGCTAAAATTATGTAACTGTGCTATGAGAAGTTCTTAAACCTGTGCAAGACTTCAAAAAAAGTATGAATATGTCATGCTGGAGACATTATCAGGAAAATTTAATGTTATTTTGCGGGTAACGTACGTAACATGATGTTACCCGCTAACACTGCCACTCTCAGAGGGCTAACATATTTCATTTTGTGGCTTATATATTGTAGTATCTGGAAATCATAGTGTATGAAATTCCCCTTGGGGGGAAGAGGGGTCTATAGCCAGCGTGAGGCCTGGAGAATTACATTTTACATTTTTGTGTGATATGGGGGGGTACCATGCTCAACATCTAATAACTCAAAAAGTATATAAGATAGAAACGTAATGTTTTCAGTTTTGAAAAGGTAAATAGTAAATCTTTAATGTAATACCAAATTATTGAACATTAACTGGTTTCAATAAAATTTAAGACAAACTAAATTAGATGCATTTATCATTTAAAAGGGGGTTCAATGAAAAAATGTAACATACACTACATCTTGGGTGACTATATTTGTTTTCAAATAGCATTATCTGTAGCCCAGTAATAGCTTATTTAGAAAATATAAACAATTTGGAAATCTTACCTTATCTTTTGCACTTTTCTGAAGACTTAAAAAGAATTTTAATTATCAAATATTTTGTAGGGTAACGCATGTAACAGGCTGTTACAGCTTAACGCTGCCATTGTCAGAGGGCTAACATGTTGCAAAATCCTCGCAAGACATTGGGCTTCAAGAAAAATATGGTCTACAAAATTCCCCCTGGGGGGGGAGGTAAACCATATCCAGCCAGTGGCCTATCAGGTTGAAAATTTTGTCAAAAAATACTGCAGCTTTTTCTACCCGCATATCGAAAATATCAAGAGAAAATAACGTGAAAAGAAGCACTTTAAGTCGATTTTTCGCGTTTCTTATTAATGCGACAGTACTTTTTTTTTTTAACGACTATCGACTAATGACTAAAAACGTACACCGTGACACTAAATATACCGAAGCGGAAAATGTATCTAAATATACTTAAAGCCATTAAACACGCAACCGGTACAAGTGTTATTTTTCGTATAAATATCAGCTTGATACACTTTGATTTTGTACTAACAAACGTCCCTAACGTAGGAGAACGTTTTACCAAAACTTGAGCTCAATTGCACACTTCTGTCAAAAATTTTGGTGAAAAATGACAAATTCATCAAATTTTTGGTAACCAAATTAAATCTTGAAATTTTATTTAATTTCAGCATGCAAGCACTGCGTTTCACTCAAACGAACAACAAAACGGTTTACAACACAAAATTCACTTTGCTGGAAGGACCTAAAACTTATGTTCTAAACTTCAATTTTCGTAAAATTTCCCCAAAATTTGAGAAAATCACTTAAGCTTCAATTAAACAGAATCATTTAAAAACTGGCATAAGTAGATTGTAAGGTCATAACCTATGGTTATCATTTATCGCAAAATTTACCGTCGAAAGTGTCACATTTTCGTTAACTTCCGTTTTTCATGCTGAATCTTTGATGACCATTTTGAAGGTCAAAATTTCAAGACAAAACAAATCTGTTGCGTGTGCATAGAAAATAGAGCAATGTTGAAATTATCAGAAAGTTTGATTCCAAAAAAGCCATTCATAATGAAGATCTGATATCCAGATTTATAAGGCTATTTTGCAGTTTTTGTGTCGAAGTTCGGGTTGTGTCCCTTTATCAAAAAATACAGCCTGACTTATCTGGACTGCTTTATCTGCACCAAAAGAGTATTGGCTTGATATCGCGACCATAGGTTTATGCTTTTATTTTATTAGAATGATAAAATAGCATTAAATCTCTAGTAAGGTTGTACTGTAAAAATTGCGTTTTTACTGGCGTTAAGTATATAAAAAGCGACAGCTACGTGCTACAACCTTTATAGTATAGTGACAAGCAAACAGGACTTGTAGGCATGCGGTAACGGTTTCGAGTCTCACGACGGACAGTATTTAGACCGCTTTATATCCATACTGATAGGGATTTAAACAAACAGCTATTTTTAAAGGATAGTGTTCTCTACCCACTTTTAGTTCGAGTGACTTATATTAGTGATTAACCAACTGTTAATGACAGGTCAATCCTATCGATGTTAGTTCGATCGCCATTCGACTAAAAGTGGATGAATAGGCACCCTAAGTTTACCTCCCCAATGAGAGCTAGAGACTAACTTTCGTAGACCGGTACTGTTGGGTAATGTAAAGCGTGTTGCAGTACAGAATACGCTCTGAGTATCTACCTTCTTTCTCGTTCCAAAACCAGGGGTGCAACGTTTGTGTGTTAGGAGTCAACTGTTTTGTTTAATTAAAATTAAATAAAAATAAATTTGTTTGGATATGTCTTGTTATATATATTTTCTAGTGAATGATTTCTTTGTTACACAGGTAAAAAGTATATAAATGTATCAATGTATGTCTGAACTATTAGACGGCCAGAAAACTGCATCATGAAGTTTTTAGAGCATCACACATATTTCAGTCGAGATTCCAAGATACTAGTAATGTAACATAACAGTCTCCACATCGTGCATTAGGTAATATATATGAGAACACCTACCCATTCAAATTTAATATGAAAAAAAGCGCAAAAGGTTGACCACTAAATCACAATATGCTGCACCCTTGATAAGCAACAATGTTTCAGTCTATCAGAGCCTTTAAATGAAACTACCTATAGACAGACAAGTATCCAAGTTTATAATATGTCACATTGGTTTGTTTCTATGAGTGGATTCTCTTTGTAATGGAAAACATCGACTTCCTGAACAACTCGGCTAAATCGAAATAGGATAGAGAGGCAAACTTACTCATAAGGCTTCTGGGTTAATTCAAAATTAAGAAACTCAAGAAGGCCCTGTCCTTTCTGTTATAATTATTACAGCTCTACCAATAAGGCGGCGATCACGAACGCTCTGATTGTCCAAAACAACGGCTTCGGTCGTAAAATCATGATCGTAGAACGCATTTTTTTCGATCGGAAAAGTCAGTTTGGGCAATGGGAAATGCAGTTTTATTTAAGCAAGACAAAAAATCGTTCATGGATCACCAGTTAACTGGTGTATTTACCAAAAGTAGAATGTTGACAGAAGTGCGGCCCGACTGTGAGTGACAAGCCAGCACAAAACTCGAGTATCACGGTTACTTTTCTCTAAGGGTGGCGACAGAGAGTTCCAATAACTCGGAAAATAGCTATGCGGCTAAGAGCGAAGATTGTGCTATTCCGGATACAAGCATGAAACGTTCCACACTTGTTAAGGTTGGTGAGCTGATGATTTTTAGATATAGAGCCACTTCGACAAATTTCCTCTGCGCATGCGCAAGGCAAAATTCACTTCCGTTATAGAAAATTTGGTCTCACTTGACATCACAGACCAATATTTGCGTTTAACATGGTACAAAATCGACCAACTATATCTCTAGATATTCTAAAAGACATAAACAAATATATTTTAAAATAGTTTCCATAATTACGCATGCGCAAACTAACTAATACTTCCGGTTATCTCCTTTAATGATGTCAAATCGGTTGAAACCATCATATAAATGGAATACTTATATCTTTTGACTGGGAAATAAATCTGTTTCTGCACAATCATTTATCCAATAATTTTTGCTGCGCATGCATTCACGCTAGAGAGCCACTGTACTAGAACAGTGCAGTGATCGTGGGTCGGTTGCAGTAGATGAGGGCACACACTATATTACTTTGGTTTACTGTGATCCATCCTATGGGCAAGTTCTTTACAGCTATTAATTTTCATGATGATGTTCTCAGTTGCAATTATCACTTAGATATTGTCAAATTCTAAAACTCGCTATGTACCAGCCAATTTCTAGATAGCCAGTGGGATTTTTTATGTGTACAAAGATTAATGTGTACAAAGATTAATGAGACACTATTTTTGCCATTAGTTATTATTTAATGGCATCACATACTGAAGAATACAAATAAGCGAATGAAAAGAATGTTTTGCATATTTTTGTTTATTTTTTTGTGAAGTTGCAAACCATTTTGTAGTTGTACACAAAATTTAAGTAGTCAAGGACATTGTACCTGTAGTTGAGTGTCTAAATATAATCCATTTGTATGCATTCTATGACCCTGCCACTGGACCAGAGCAGCCAATATATGTAGTACTATGCGTACAGTATGAAAGTAAGAAAAGGGGCAAAGATCAGGAATCGATACAATCAAGTACCACACCTGACACAGGATACCAAATGGGAATGTAACAACCACACAATTCAACACCACAAACTAGAACCAAGAGGTAAGCCCTTTCCCAGCAGGTGACCACAAGGCACCAATGGGCACCAATGAGCATACGCGAAAGCATGGCTAACACAATACAGAAATAACACAAATGACCCACCAAAGAAGTACCGCCTTGGAACGTTCAGTAAAAGTATTTTTACTGGAGGGCTTATACCAGTTTCACTTGAATAACTTTCAAAATGCCATGCCCTCAGATTTTGAACTTAACGTTGCGCATTAAAGTACCAATAGTTTGCATTTTATCTAAACTAACGAAGCTAAGCATATATTCCAGAACATAAACAAAAATGCCTTCCATCATTTTTCGGGAAAGATATCACCTTTTTGGCATAACTCAGGTGCTGTATCGACTAATGCTTAATTCACACAAATCTTTGTTAAGCGGATACACAGTTGGATATATAAGTGACAATAATAAGCACAGAGTATGTTCAAAAGTAAATATTGACAAAAATATTGCCCTTTTTAATAGCCAGATACGCTTAAACGGTATATTTTGTGCCCTCGTCGACAGCAGCCAACCCGCGATGGCCATGCTGTTCGAGTACAGTGGTTCTCTAGCGCAGCATTTGACATGAATGAATTTCTCTTGTTATGCTGGTGACATGTTATGCTGGTGACATGCATGGTTTACCCATCATGTTCTTGAATGACTACATACCGTAATGTAACTTCTACTGCAACACATGTTATGGAGTTTACTGAAGAGTGTTTGACTGTCTTTCGGACTTATGTCTGGGCATTGTTATGCATCTACTTTTGGTTACTTGGCACCTGGGCCAAGATGGCAAGATCACGTTGAATTTATATACAAACGTATACATTTTTCAAAGTGACATTTAACAAAGAGAGCTGGCAATATGTGCCATAATCTGTATGTAAACTGATATGGCACAGCCTTCTCAAAGGATTTTCAGCTATGTAACATTACCAGTTTTAAAACAATCGTCAATTTACAGAAATGTAGTGTTCAAAGTTGCCACCACAGACACAAAGGGTCGTACACTGGAGAGCTGCATTGTCTAATCCTGCAACATTGAAGACTACCATATCTCACAAGGTCAAGAGAAGAGTGATGCTTGTGGTATGGTGGTCCACAGTGGACTGTGCATTCCAGTGTCCAGTTCTATCCATCACAGTTTGCTGGACTTGGTAATCATTTTCCATGTTCTAGTACTGACCCTATCACAAGCGCCTCGATTTGCTGCCTTTTATACTGTGCTGATATAAAGCCACCTTCGTAAGGGCTGTCGTTTTATTTAACAAACCTTTTTGGTAAACAAATGTTATCTAGCCATGTCTATGTTCATGTAGGAGCTTGCTTGTTCTACCATACAGAGCTGTGAAGAAGTGTTCAATGGCGCAGAGGTAATCTGTAGGTGGCTTTTCAGGGAGAGGGTTATTTTTTTTTTTTTTAAAAAAAATACACAGCTACAGCTTGAAAGCTTACACATCGTTATCCACGACCAAGGAGAAAGGATGTTTTATTGCACCCTGTGAGTGAATGAAAAAAGCAAGATAATATGATTTCACACCAACGATAGCCGGCGATGTTTGCCGAAACCCGCAGTACATCCACTAACAACTGTTGCACCACAGGTATGACAAGAAATACTACAACAGTATCAACAGCGCAACTTTTTATTTTCTTGTTAGGCCTTTTAGCTGCTTCCGTAGCATGAGCAAATATTCTTGTATCTTCCTCCTCGTGCAAACAAAAGTAAGTAATGGTGCAAAGATCAGGAATCGATACAATCAAGTACCACACCTGACCCAGGATACCAATGGGAAAGTGACAAACTCACAGAAGACACCACAAACGAGAGCCAAGAGGTCAGCCCTTTCCCAACAGGTGACCACAAAGCACATATAAACAGACGTGCACAATACATAGCAAACACAAGACAGAACAAAAACATAAAAGATCCACAAAAGAAGTACCGCCTTGGAACGGTCAGTAAAATATTTTACTGGAGGGCTTAAACCAGTTTCACGGCGCCAACCTCACCCTTGATTCTGATGTGGACCAGGACACATTTGGGAAAGTGACAAAACACAACACACACGACAGCCAAGAGGCCAACCCTTTCCCAGCAGGTGACCACAAGGCTACAAAGAACAGACACACACAACACGAAGCATAACTAACAAAAACGATCCACAAAAGAAGCACCGCCTTGGAACGGTCAGTAAAATATTTTACTGGAGGGCTTAAACCGGTTTAACGGCGCCAACCTCACCCTTAATTCAGATGTGGATCAAGACACATAGATATTTGGTTTGCATGAAAGACCCCTAACTTATCAATGCATCATCTCCTAAAACATATAAATCAAGATATAACAAGGAGATAAAGCAAGGATAAGGACTCAATAGTAAATTAAACTGAATACCGGAGAAAAAGAAATCCAACAGGTAAACCCCGGTGGGCCCGACAAACAGCCAAAGCATCAGGCCCCTACCATCTCATCAATAGATAAGTCTTTAAGTCGGAACCATCATAGAGTCTGAAGTTCGACCCACCGGCGTGCAATTAAAGAGGAAAGCAAAGTTGCCAACCGTGATTGGGTTGACTACCAAGCATGCAGTCTGTTGCAATACATTAATGTTATAGCCAATCTTTTTATAATGGGAAATTATTTTAATGAACTGCGCTGAAAAATTATTAGAGCCAACAATCTTCTTCAACTTATACACCAAGTCACCATAGAAATCAGGTTCCGAAAGTCCTTGGCGCAAGAGAGATTTAAGTCCAACTTGGAATTTAGAAATCAAATCATAGTATCGTCTATAAAATTTTGAAAATGTTTTGCGAAGTTTATGATACCAGCGCAAATGAATGCATATCGCAAGCGGAGCGCACTAAGACCCAGCTTCTACTCCAAAATTGCAGGGCTCTCTCTAGAGTATTGTCACACTCTCCTCGTGCAACACCTGATCTCAATCTGTGGTTATTGTTTATTAGTTGGCATTTCTTATGTCCAGGAAACACAGCAGTCGGAAAGATAATGAAATAGTTTATTGTCATCTTCTCACAAGAAATCTTGCCAGTTGTTCGGTACGACAGTTATTTGATGGACCGACCCACCGGTGGATGTCGTCTCCTCGTTTTTCCCATGTTGATGCTTTTAACCTGTCCGCCTAACATGTGCCGCACACTAAATCCACTCGATCTACTGCACAAAAAGTTGATATTACGTATCATTATAATCACATCGTTTGCATACTGCTCACTGAACAGTGCTAACCCCTAGACCTTTAAGTACCTGAACAACGGGGGTCAATCCAAAATGACTACACTGACTCCAAGTGCGAAATCTTTTACAGGGGGACCAAATGCCTCGAAGCCAGTCAGTAGCTTAACAACCAAAACTATTGGGCATATCAGGCATCCCCCCCCCACAAAAAATGTAACGTTATCATAATCACATATAATAGACTGGCGTAGACTAACTAATGTTTGGTATGGTTCGGACACTTGAAATATACATATACAGTTCACTGACAGTTTAGAGACAGTCCATTGACAAACAGTGCTATGAGGTCTGCGAGCTCAAGCTCTGCAGAATATATATGTCTTCCTACCTGTTTGTCTGTCTGTGAGTCTGTCTGTTTGTCTATTAAAAAGGTACATATATAAGTTACGTCACTGCCTTGGCTTAAAACATAACTTTTTAAGAAACGTCCCCAAGTCAAAACAATCCAAATTGGTCAACACAAAGAAAATATGTGGTGGTGACTTTGAACCACCCTGGTAGCTCAGGTGGTGATCGTGTCCATCCAGTATTTCAAGGGGTTTGAGCATGAGCAAAAATACTGTTTGCAGGTCTGTCTGTCTGCCACAAGCCAACTATCCTCTTTTCTTAAAACTTGACTTTTAAGTTTAATAACAATTTTATATATGTATAGCGTAGACAGAGTTTTTTGTTAAAGCTTATACTTGTAAATAAATGGGGCTAAATGTTTATCGTCTAAACAACATCCTGTTAAAAGAAAGCTACTGTGCATGCGCATCCAAACAGGTCTGTAGGTCCCTATATCATGTATATTGAAGATTTGCTTTGGTCCTTTATTAGGGACATCAGGTTTTGCACAGTTTACAATAAAAGAGAAACAGAATACCATCTTTGTACAAAATTCTAATTTTATGCGCATGCGCAGCAATTAAAGAACGAAGAGGACTAAACTACAAACAATTATCATCAGTTCTGCCACATTTTATTATTCTACAGCCAACATGACCCCTTCTTTAAAGTCAAGCTGTATGAAAGCTCTATGATAACAGCCTAAAATCAGAAAATACTTTGCGCATGCGCAGTAGGCATTTCCCAATGTGGTTCGATATCCTATTCTGCTTAGTCAGTCATGGTCATCAACTGTGCCAAATTTCATGCTTGTATCCGGAATAGCACAATTAGGCCAAAATTTGGCTCTTAGCCGCCTAGCTAAAAAGTTTCATACATGAACCACCATACTTAATGATTGCATTGCAATATAATTATTCAAAAGTTAGATATTATATTGGAGGAATTTAATACAATAAACGATTTTCGAAAAAAATGTATTCTTTCACTGACGATCTTTTTTGTCTTAGCAAACAATGTAGACTCTGATCATATTCCGCATCTGGGTCTGCACTGTTTGCCAAAAATGTTCTTAAAAGGGTATCCTTTGGAAGCAAAGACTGCACCAAAGAACTGAAACTAGAGTGTGCATATTTCCTGGGCCAGACTAGCTAGTTTCTGCCAATTAGGCTTCATCAGTGACCCTCTAATTAGACGGATGGCTGAGAATGGGTTTGCTCCCCCCCCCCCCCCTAGGGAATTTTGCAGACATATCCCATCTTGTAGAGAATTGAAAGCCGAGTCTATTAAGAGATGTTTGCACTCTGTGCTCCGGGGCGTTAGTCTGTAAGAGCCTGTAACATACGTTACTTAATCAAACTAAGAAAAAGTAAATTGAAAGTTTGGGCTACAAATTGAAGACATTAAAATATTTATTTTTAAAAATCATTCATATAATCTGCATACTGGATATCTTAACTACATATGACAGACATTTGAACAAAATTGCGGCTTCCTAAGGTGTCATATGCGTTACATAAATCAGATAACCCATTAAAATTTGCAAGTGTGGCTAACATCATTTACATTCACAATCTCTCTGTGTGTTTTGCAAAATGTTTTTAACCATGTCCGACTAGCTTATGCAATTGGCTAACAGGAAAATTAAAGTTTGTTTTCCTAGCTTGAATATTTTTTCTGGAATAAGCAATTAAACAACCCTACCCCTACCCAGTTTTAAGGTGAAATGTTTGGTATTAAAAACTAAAGTAACAATAGTTAAAAAATATTTGCAGTTGATAAATGTGTTTCATTGTTTGGGATTTATTTGCTTATATGAAAAGACTCATAAATCTGCAAGTTTGTTGCAAAATTTTTAATATCAGAGGCTGTAACATATGTTACCTGATGTAATAAATGGGCAAGCTCATTGTCTTTACGTAAGATATGCCTAAAAATGTTTTAATCTCCTCGAGGGAATTTTGCAGACATATTCCTTCTCATAGTACAACTCAAGCTGCATCGAATAAGGGATGTTTGCACTCTCTATGTTGGGGCGTTAGTCTGAAACAGCGTGTTACATGCGTTACTATATCAAATAAAGGAAATGTAGTTTGAAAGTTTGAGCTAAAATTGTGAAAAAACTTGCAGGTGTTGGATATCTTACATTGTTTAGGGAATTTAAACTGGCTCCTATGATAAAGACTTATAGATCTGCTAGTTGTCATAAAGTTTCAAAGATCAGAGAGCGTTACATATGTTAGCGTGATCAGTAAAATCATCAAACAGTATTTTGACATCAAGCTGAGTAAGGGCCTGCTCCATCCTAATCCCCTTTAGAATTCTGCAGACAAATTACATCTTATGTAGCCATTCAAGGTGCATTTTATAAGAAATGTTTGCACTTTGTAAGTCGGGGCGTTGGCCTGTAACAGCTTGTTTCATATGTTACTATATCAATTTGAGAATAAGAAATTTTAATGTTTGAGCTACTAAAAGAAGACATTAAAATTATCTAATAAATTGGCATTCTTATAGTCTTTATACTGGATGTCTTTACTACATATTGAAGCTGTTTAACATAAATACGGCTAACTGTGGTGTTATGTGCGTTACATGAACCCTAATTATAATTTAAAAGCTATAATTGTGGCTATCGTCATTTAGTTAAACAACTTCTATGACTTGGTTTCAAACTGTTTTATTAGATTTTACAAACATATACTCAATTGATGAATAAGAAAAACCATGTTTGCTTTTCTTTCTTAAATATATTGTCTTATAGGAGCTAATACACAGCCATACTCCCAGTTTTACAGAGAAGCGCATTTTGTTATTACCGTTTAAGTAAAACACATGAAAGCGATTACAGCATGTGGATATTTTTCATTTTCTTAGTCTGTCTTGCTCATATATCTGCAAGATGTCATTAAGTTTAAGATCAGGACACTTAATGTGTACTTATAAGTCTTTGGTGCCAAAACACTAGAAATTATATTAATTTGTGAATATCAAGCCCATGGACTGTTTTTACAGATGTTATCAATGACCTTTTGGACACATTTCCTAATACTGTGCATATAATGCTAAATATAGAGCCACAAATAGAAAAGATAGCTTTACATTTTTACAAGAAAATACAATAAATGAAATGGTCCAAACTATTTCTCATCGATTTAACACTCATGTTAAACATTTGTCGTTGTCTATTTCTGTGGTAATCATTATTATCACACGCCTCCTTGCAACTAGTAGAATCATCACACAATATTTCAATCATTTACTGTTATTCAATTTTACCACCAGTCCACTCAAAATTGATGAGCCATTATCAACTTTCCCATTTTGCCATTTATGGCTTGGAACATTCGGAAACAAGTGATACTCTGCAAGTAGGAGAAAGACTAAAGCTTTACAAGGAGGAAAACTATGCCATTAAGAGCAATGAGTACCTGGACTGATGTACCTTGATATTTCTGTGATAAAGAATCATATCTTAGCTGGTTAACTTTTATAAATGTAGCCTTTACATACATGCAACCAACATATTTTCATCTAATAATGTCTCTGCACTTATTATCTTTCCCCAAGCATTCAAAAACTTATTTGAAGTCTTAGTACTTCTGGAGTGCTAAAACCAAGGTAACTCTTTCTCTTCAGATAAAAGAACTAGATGTATCACAGCAGGTAAAGCAATGAAATGCAGGATGAACAGAGCGCAAATAGAACCTTTCAATTCAATGATTCACTAAGTTTCTAAGATAAGAGCGCTTATTAAAGGATGTAACATATATAGCTTGTCATAATAAATGAGCAAGGGCATTGTCGTGACATCCTTTTTGATTACACAGTCAGAGGCAAGTGTTTTCAATTTCAGTGTTTTCAATGGATCATGAAATGAGGCACCTTATCAACTTGTTTACTCTGTATAAATCTTCCATAGAGCATAATATAGAACTACTGGTTATCCCATTCTACCTATAGTCCACTTTCATTCTTTTGAATGCAACAGCTTATGATATGGCTGCAAAAACTAAGAATTCATAGGTTTACATTATTTTAAGACATGCTTCAATGTACTGACATAAAAAAAAACAACCTACTGCAAACATAATTGATGGCAATGTCCAACTTCATATTCTTTCTCTTATACCAGATAACTTTCAAGGTGTAACAGAAATTGTTTCAGACGGTCTGCCAAAACCATCAAGAGTCAACATTGTAACTAAAGAAAACTTATAAAGTTCTTTGGGCGCAGCAAAATACTATTGATCAAAGACCTGAGGACTTAAGCACCAAAAGACTGGATAGGTTCCATGGCAAATGATGCAAAAAAGCAGCCTATCAAATTTCTGTTTGACCAATGTCAGAAATCTTAAAGTATTCTTAGAGGTACACGGTAGAGACATAGATTTTGCAAAATCAGAGCAAAGTTATCATTTGACTAGCACGGATGCAGATGCAGCTGCAGTTAGATTGCTCTTGCCACTTCACAGGAAGAGATATATACCAGTCATACTCCATTGTATGCATATATGTGAAATGGCATTAAACCCATATTTAATCAGGTGTTTGATCCCATGACACTGACATGCTGTTTCTGCTTTTGAAGAATGCTAAGGAATCAAGTTTGGCTGAGTCAAGTTGTTTGACGCTGGCACTGGCCAAACATACAAAGAAAATTAAGTCTTTTGATGGCAAAAGAGGAGGATCACACGAAATGCTTATAAGTGATGTTTGTCACAATTACCAATTTTAAAAAGTAATTTTAATTAATGTAGCACATATAACACCATAGGAAGCTGTATATTTGTTAAAAAATCTTTTCTTATTTATCAAAGGTATTCAGCATGCAAACTACATGAAAAGTTCAAATAAATAGATAGTTTTATGTCTTCTTTCTGTTTCTCAGACTTTCAATTCATTTATTCTTAAATTGATATGGTAACACACGTATCATACCATTACAAGCGAAACCCCTAGTTAATAGAGTGCAAATATCTCTTATTTGATGCAGCTTGAATTGTTCTTTAAGGTAGGATATGTCTGCACAATTCCCAAAGGGGTGGAGAGGAACAGGATTGTACTCAGTTTGCAGTCCTAATACAATCCCATGATTCTACTGGTTGGGATGAAATGGGTGATTATTTTGCCATAGAAGCAGACACAATGATAGACATTGTGAAGGTGTCTTGAATAAAGATTGTTTTTGAATAAATTTATTTAATAGGAATATTTATTAAATTGTGTCATTTAAATGAGAACTATTATTCTCTATCTATATGTCTATATATTTTAATATTATAGGCATAAGGAAATATGTGATTAAAAAGGTTATGCATAACATAGGTAACACAATTTCATGAGCTTGTTATCAGCAATGACTGTAATTACTAAGACTAAGGCACCAGAGGCTAGAGATTAATAGGAAAACATGTGAAAAACGGTATTTTTCTGAAATATCATCTCTTACTTCCAAGAAAATTTCCTAGCTCATTCATTATGCCATGTAACATATGTTACATACTTTAATAAGTGCTCTGATCCTGATGTCAAACTTGCAAATGTATGACTCTTTATTGCATTAGCAAGACAGTGCCAAAAAAGTAAGATATCGACAAGCCTCAAATATTTTCATATATTTTTCTTCAATAATAGATACCAAAATTGGATACTTAAAATTGGGGGCATGGTTGTTTAATAGCTCATATAAAACAATGTATTTGAGATAGAAAAGCAAACTTTAATTTTTCTATTAGTCAAATTAGTATTTTAGTAAACTAAGATTAAAAACACTTATAAAATGCACAAATTGTCTGTAAAATGAATGATGTTAGTCACGATTTCAACTTTCAAAGGGAAATTTAATCTATGTAACGCATATAACACCATTGAAGGCTGTGATTTTGTTTAAAATGCTGCTTTTATGTAGCTTAGACATCCAGCTTGCAAACTACATAAGAAATTTGAATAATTAAATGGTTTAATGTCTTCTATCTGTAGCTCAAACTTTCATTTTAATTTTTTCCTTAGTTTGTTACAGTAACATATGTAACAAGCTGTCAGAGACTAACGCCCCGGAGCACAGAGTGCAAACATCTCTTAAAAGATGCGGCTTGAAATTTTCTTTAAGATAGGATATGTCTGCAAAATTCCCTAGGGGGGGGGGGGGGCAGGACCTTTTTTAGCTCGAAGTCTAAATCGTTTCAAAGTTCCACAATCGAACCTAAAGCAGCAAACAATAATATGAAAAAAATTGGGATTTAAAAGGTTTCTGTAGCCAAATTTTGGAATATACTAGACATCTTCAATACCGCGAAAACTGGTCCGGGGTGTAAAATGCATGACAGGGTCCGGTATTAGTGCTAGTAATTAACAAAAAATCAAAAGCCATTAAGAATCTTTATAAGCATTTTTAAGAAGGCTCTATAATGAACACGTGATCCAATTTTTAGGTCGACATTTGCATTTTAAATACCATTTTGATGCTTGCAAACTTTGGTCCCGGAATTTGGTCCCGAATCTCGGGCGTTGGTCCCGGCTTTTATAGTAGTTAAAGGGTTAATATTGTCTGCGAATAATCTGGTCGTCTCTACACTCAAATCAATTAAGTGAGCGAAGAGCTATTCCTACAAAAGTAAACGTGAGAGCAAGGTGTGTTCGAAATGTCATGTGTGTTTGGTCAAAAAAGTGAGTATGACCAGGAAATGATACAATCATAGACCATAGGCCAACCCGCCACCGTGAGGTAAACACAGATCACTGACAGCTGTGCGACAACAGACTGCCTTTAAATGAAATGTTTAGGGAAATCTTTCCAGAGGTAGGTGACCTCACACCGGAAGGTGTGTGTGTGTGTGTGTGTGTGTGTGTGTGTGTGTGTGTGTGTGTGTGTGTGTGTGTGTGTGTGTGTGTGTGTGTGTGTGTGTGTGTGTGTGTGTGTGTGTGTGTGTGTGTGTGTGTGTGTGTGTGTGTGTGTGTGTGTGTGTGTGTGTGTGTGTGTGTGTGTGTGTGTGAATTCCCGTTTAAGCTTTGGTAAAATGGAGCCAGTGCCATGGCTTAAAGTCGCATCTGACAAACTGAAAAAGCCGGATAACCGTAGTTGAAAGGAAGGCAAAGATTCAACTTCTATAACCGATAATTCGATAACTCTCAGCAATTGTTAAGGTCAGTCTAAGTCTAGGTTCTCAATTCCAACCCCCTTCCCTTCCCCTACCAACACCAGGGCTGTTGTATACAAGGCAGTATTTGGACACAAGTTTCGGGTGTGCAGAGAATGTTTTGATTCCTTGTCTGACGGACGCAGTTATGAAAGGTGTGAAGGTGTGGGGAAGACTGATCTGAGATGGGAATGTGAGCTCTTGTACAACCAGAATCGTGTTCGTGTAAAGGGATCTCAGCTGTTCAGGGCTGCAGGCAATACAGAAACAGGCTTCTCTAGCCTTATTTACATTGCCTTTATAACAGCCTAGCAATCAGTTATCAAAGGGTGTCCATGTCAGGGCTAGTGGGTGTCCCGCCAAAATCGGTGTCTACGTCCGAGTGCTTATTTGGACGGTTTCAGCTTGATTTGTGGTTTTGGCTGAAGATGTTATTGCTGAGACGTTTGTGAGTTGAAGCTCAAATACACTACCCTCTGTGCTTTGGCCGAGTCAGGCGGTGGTATATGTTTCCCCGGGGACTTCTCAATATAACTTAAATAGTTTTAACTGCAGTTCGCCGATATAACCAAGTGCAGTATCTGAAGGGCCAATTGTACTAGACTCACCGGGGCCAATGTGTTGTGTCTTTTAAGAAGACACTTTATACGTTCTGCTTAGAACTGGTTCCACCCAGAAATTCATGAAACGTCTCGATATGACCGAAAGATTGTTGACTGATGTGTAAACCTTCAGCGCAGACGAAAAATACATTTCGACATTATTTGAACACAGTCAGTTAGCCCAATAATGCCTAGCACCCATATAAAGGAATTTGACAAACAGTGCAGATCCAGCGTAGACACAAGGCTGATGTTGAATGAAATAATGTCTGATAAGGGTCTACACTGTTTGCTTATATGATACAACAATTTCTGTAAAAGGATAAATATCACTGCCGTTACATGTAACAACACTAAACGCCCTATAATTACAAATCGATCCGTCAGTTTAAACGGATACGGATAAATGGATTAACCGATCTACACTGTTCCAGGTAGCCGCCTAAGTAGTTTATCAATATTGCGTGTCCACTCTTTCGCAAGAAACTGATAGCTGCTCTAATTGAGACAGCTGAGGGGAAAGGATGACCGTACAAGCTATTTTAGAACGAATTTCTACCAAAACGGGTTCTCTGGATTCGCAGTCAAGCACATTGAAGATTGCACCAGCGGTCCCACCAGTTTGTTGTGAAAAACAGATCTATGCGACATCCCAAATTGTTTCTAAAACTATAAAATGTTAGTATGTGATATCATATAAAACATTATCTTGGGACTACATCGGCACATTCTACATTCCCAGTGAAAGAAGAAAAAAATAAAAAGGTCACTTGAGCGTTAGACTGGGAATCGAAGGGATGCTGGCTCGAGACTCACCGACGGCGCAGTCACTATTGTGTCCTTCAGCAAGACACGTTATCCACTGCTTACTACTGGTTTAACCTATGAAAACAGGAAATCATCCTGATATTACTGAACATTTGTTGACGTGGACGCAAAGCTCCAAAAACAAACGGGAAAAAAACTTGGAAAAAAATGTAAGGTAGGAATCGAATCAACGACCACAGGTATATGAGTCAGATGTTCTAACCACTAGGCCACAGAGTCTGTTTTAAAGATTGTATTTTACTTCGTTGTATTATTTTCTTGAGACGAGTACAACTATCCATAACAGTAAATATACGTCATTGTATGCGCATGAATAATTTTCTAAGCGAGGCGGATCTAGTTTCCATTAACATTTGTTTCAGTAAAAATTACGATTAATCATGAAAAATATTTTATACTGAGATTTGGGACCTTATTTTTACACGGGCAGAAGCTGGAGATTAGCAAAATTGTTGTGTTTTAAAATGCTGTATGGTATAAGCTGAATCCTCCACCATTCCTTAGTCATAAACTTTAGTCTTAGTCGTTAGTCAATCCTTATTTGTACTAGTCCCCTAACATTTTCCCTTCAAAAAGACAGTGAAAATGTACTTTGTTGCGCCTATATGCCCAGCGGCTGCCAGCTGCATAAAGCCGCTTGCCAGCTGCATATATTCACTTGTCAACCAATGAAAAGCGACGTGACGTAATGACGTCGGGTTTCCGACAGTATATCGCAGGATGTACTGTCGCAAATTTATGACGTTATCCAATTAGACGTCGCGTTGCATTTGCAAGTGCATTAGAATCACTTATCAACCAATGAAAACCGACGTTAGCAACTTACGTAATGACGTCGAGTTGGCGACAGTATATTGCAGGATTACTGTCGCAAACTTTATGACGTTATGTAATCAGACGTCGCGTTGCATATGCAAATGAGCGCGGATCTGACAAAAGGGTCCTTCGGGCATTTTAACTGTTATTGTGTATTCAAAATTTCAAAATGTCTAAATTTTCAAGATTTTGCATGTTCTTAAAATAGAGTCAAATTGCTTCTAACATATAATACAATGAAAGGCGCAAACAGTTCTTATGAAATTAAGTGATACGTATAATGTGTGTTGCCATGGCAATAGCTTTGCATATGGACTACACACTTCTTTTATAACAGGGTACCACATTTCAAATTCTTTTGTAAACACGGGATGTGCGTATGTGGGCTATTTGGTGCAATCTACGCAATTGCATACACATCAAATTAGCAGAAACATGGATCATTCTTGAAATATTGCTCCTAGTGTCTTTGTTTAAGCGTCGTGTGTTAACACAATAGCATTGACGTCAGAACGTCATTGACAACGTTAAATGACGTCATGTTTAAAACGCATCATCTATACGCGTTTAAATGCTCATATCTTTGTTATTTGTAAAGATAATCTCTTCAATTTTTCTGTAATTGTTCACAACAGCTATACTAGGTCTTTCTTTCTCTGTAAATATCTCACTTTTGACTTTTATTGTCAGAAGGTCCCTTCTGTCAGATCTTGGCTCAAATGCATTTG
>CAXHUL010000013.1:0-13000 GCA_964019695.1 Loripinus fragilis | reverse complement strand
ATAAATCAGAGTCTAGATAAACACAGTTTTTTAGCGTAAAATCGTAATATTTTCTTACACATCAGATTTAACCTATAGTTTTGGTGCTTTAAAGAACCGTCTCATTGCGACGGTTCTTTTGAGTACCCACAACATAATGTTTTGGTTGAGAAATGAGACAATTAATTTCTTTGTAAGCACTCATAACTAAAGCCCTGATATATGCCATTGCAAATTGATATTTACCTACAGGTTTTTACAAAATAAGTTTCTAATAAGTTTTTATAATAAAGTGTTTTTGAGCATTTTGACAGCGTCCCCCCCCCCCCCGTGACCAAACATGCCGTTTTTATATGATGTGTGAAATGTAAACTACAACTGTATGCAAAAGGATTAGTTTGGTCACGGGGGGGAAAGCACCTCAGTAAAACTTTTTCTATTTCCTATATGTTGAATAGCTAAAACGGAGTTTTCAACCCATATTTTTCATTTGGTACTTGTCCAATGAGAAAACGGCTTTTGTGGATAAGTCGAGGGTTGAATCTACTATCTTTTTCATAGAAAAAATATCATTTTCTTTGAAACTTTTCTCTGGTCATTTTTATGGGCAATCCTTCATTAAGACTGTCCGAGGTCCTTTGGCTGGTAATCTTAACTCCTCTTTCGATTTTTGACCGAGGGTGTTCATATTTTGCACAATGGTTGTCTATATGGTGTGTAGATTACACCATATGTTTTAGATCACCAATATGACCTTGTAGTCGAAGGTCAAGGTCAAATAAACTTACAAAATATGTCTCGCGTCTCGTAACGCAAACTAGTCTTTCATTTTTTGGGGGCGGAGGGTATTCATATTTAGCACAATACTTAATTGCTTATGGTGTATAGATTAAGGTTTTAAATCACCGATATAACCTTGGAATCAAAGGTCAAGGTCACATATACTGTTCATATTTAGCAGTGATTGCTTAATTATGGTGTGGCTTGTAATGCAATTATGTCTTACATGTTTTTTGTAGGTAGTTCATATTTTGCACACCTATTACCGAAGGCGTAAAGATGTCAACAATGGTGTCTGACTACTGCAGTGACCTTTAATTTAAAGGCCAATGTCAAAGTACTTAAAGACGTTGTATATTGCTTGTAACGTCTACAAGGACCTCGGACAGTCTTAATTAAGGATTGCCCATAAAAATCGCCAGATAAAAGTTTCAAAGAAAACAATTGTTTTTCCATGAAAAAGATAGTAGGTTCATCTCTCGAATTATCCTCAAAAGTATTTTTCTCATTGGACAAGCACCTATTCAAATATATGGGTTGAAAACCCTGTTTTTGTTATTCAACATATAGAAAATAGAAAAACTTTTACTGAAGTGCTTTCCCCCCCGTGACCAAACTAATCCTTTTGCACACTGTTGTAGTTTTACATTTCACACATCATATAAAAACGGCATAATTGGTCACGGGGGGGAACGATGTCAAAATGCTCAAAAACAATTTATTATAAAAACGTATTAGGAACTTATTTTGTGCAAACCTGTAGGTAAATATCAATTTACAATGGCATGTATCAAAGGCTTTAGTTATGATTGCGTACCAAGTAATACATTGTCTTATTTCTCAACCAAACATATGTTGTGGGTACTCAAAAGAACCGTCGCAATGAGACGATTCTTTTAAGCACGAAATAATATGTTAAATCTGATGATTAAGAAATATCTATAATTTTAAGCTCAAAAAGTGTGTTTATCAAGACTCTGATATATACAGTCTGCAGATATGATACAGCTCAGTGAACAAGTCAAACCGGCTGAACCACAGGTAATTGTCAAAAGTTATGGACAGCATACTTATTTAGAAGAATGATGAAATCTTCTCAACCTGAATTTTATGCAAACGCATCACTTTCGTCGCAAGTTTTATTCCCCAAACATTATATTTTCATATATTAAGGTGAATACCTGGCGAAACTTTGACTTTCTTTTAAAAAAAATTTGGTCACAAAAAATACCCCCACCCCCTAAACCCTTATGTCCTGGCATAATCATGCAATATTTTCAAAATATTTTTATTTTGCTTGGTACACAAAATGTAAGGGTTTGATATAAGCACAAAACTATAGTTGTCAAATATGCATTATCCTAGCCACAGGCTGTCAAATTTTGGGCAGATTGAATAGGAGACTGTCCGAGGTCCTTTAAAAGGATTGTAAGTGTTCTAGTTTTAACAAAATGATACAGTAAATTACAGTAAAGTAAGAAAATCTATTTTCGAGAGAAAAATGCCCAGGTATCAGCCGCGTAGCGCAGTCGGTAACGTGTCTGGCAACAGATGCGAGTCTGACTGCAGATCAAGGGGTCGCGAGTTCGATCCCGGCCCGGTCCCATACTTTCGTGGAGATTGATCATGAAATAATTTCTACGGTCATTCTCCTCCCTTCCGCTGAGTCATTCAAGAAGGGTTGTTGTCAGTTACAAGCAAAAGTATGTGCACGAAGTACTGGTTAACTGCTTGTTCAAGCTTGCCCAGGAAAAAGTGTGGTTAGGTGAACTGACCGTCCCGCAATGACCATAGCTGTTGACTTGGGACGTAAAGCAACAAAGCAAACAAACAAACAAACAAACAAACAAACAAAAACAGTTTTCAAAATGTCGGATGCCAAGACGTCACCATTCGAATGAACCTGGACCTACATAATGCCCCGACGTCCCCATAATGCCAGTCATATTATATGGGCCGTGACGCGAGAAAACTTGACTTTGTTGCATGAGGGTCTGGATGGGGGGTCTGGTATTCACTATTCATTAAAATTTTAGCCCATTATTCATCTCATTTAAATTTTGGGTTATTCATTAAAATAAGACCAATTATTCATTAAAAGTAAAAAAGGTGGCAAAGAAATCTGATTATTCACTATTCATTAATTTGTTCTTCAATTCATTAAAAAAATGGGATTATTCATTATTTTTATGTCCTCATCATTCACTATTCATTATTTTTTTGGCTCATTATTCACTATCCATTATAAAAAAGGGCCATCAGGCTGATCAGCGCCTTAGTTATTCACTTCATGCAAAGTAGGATATCTTAACTTGCTTCATACATTATTTCAACAATTATCTAGTCTTTGTAGCTGAGCAGGCTGGTTTGGGCATGACCTGGTCGGAGACCCTGAAGACAGGATTTCTCGCGCTGAGGTCCACATGTCGTGATATCACTATTTGAACATTTCTGACCCTACCCTTTCATCTGACGTTCCACACATAACCCATTTAAGCCGAATGAACTTTCCTATCTGCGTCAGTAGGACGAGTACATTTCAAATTTTAGGAGTGCTGGGTGGAATTCATCATCATTCAAATTCTAATAGAACAGTCTGTGAGCAAACTATGGAGACCCTGGTCAGACGCCGCGTTCTGCGGCGGCTGATCTGGGTCTGCGATGTTTGCCTTTGTCCCACAAAAAGGACGCTAGGCTTATATGGGTTAAGATAAGAGGTCCGAGGAAACGAATTGAAGGTGGCCGCCATATTGAATGTCGTGATGTCACCATTTGAACAAATTTGATTCTACCACAATGTCAGCTTGGTTCGACAAGTGGTTCGGAAAACAAATTAAGATATCAACTTTAAAGATGTCCGCCATAGTAGCCATTTTGGCAGACCTGGCATCACCAGTTGAAGTAACCTTAGCCTCCTTGGTGCCTCAATGTCCCAAACAAAATTCCAGCTTAATCTGACAAGCGATCAAAAATCTCAACAGGACAGCCATAGTGGAGGTCATGACGTCACCGTTTGAACAAATGGAATACCCTGAATTCGATTATCATGTTTTTCACATTGATTTTCGGGATTACTTTTATAGTTTTTAATTTTAGCAATCTGCTGCAAGTTGTAGAGCGAAATTAGCGCCAACTTCTCCAAATAACTCTGTGCATACAATGTAGATGAACCCTTTGAACATTTAAGCAACGTGTAAATAAAGGAGGCTTGTATAGGGGGGTACCAATATCCTATATCCCTTTAAGTAAATAGGGAAGTATCCTATATCCCTTTAAGTTAAGTGGCAAATACCCCTATAATTATTTTTTCTAAATATCCCATATCCCTGGAAGTCAACACAAATATCCCTGAAATTATTAACACAAAATATGAAAAAAAAATACTTGTGTCACACCTTTTTAACAGTCATTTATCTGGCACAAACCCATGTATACAATGCACCATGAAAACATTTCAATCAAGGTATGAAATCCAATAAAATCATTTGAGCCAGCACTTGAGATTTGGTACTTCTCATATAGGCAAGCTATGAAGGCTCAGGTGAGCCTGGGCAAATGCATAGATACACAAGACCCTCATTGCTCACATATACAAATTATGGATGTAGAAAAGACTCAGACCAAGAATTAGATCTCTGGTTCCCCTGGATATGTCAGCATGGGCGTTTTAATATTATTGGAGTTTTTTGCACATATGAGATAAATAACTAAATCTCATGTACTACAGTAGATTTAAAGATAGATGAGAATCGTTGTAAGCAAACACTGGCAAGTTTACCTTGATTTTGGGCGTGCAGGTAGTCTCAGTTTACAGTTATATTGAACCTACCACAGAGATTATTGCATATGTGCGTAGCAGTGAAACGTCATGCTTTACCTGTTTATAAGAAAAATGGAATAGTCTCATGACTATGCATCTTTAAATCTACTATAGATGTCCGCCTTTAGCTAAGACTGCATAATTAAAAAAAGTTTCTAATATTTCTCAACAAGGTCACTTGTAATGGGAACTCAAAAGAACTGTCTCAACAAGACGATTACTTTGAGCATCGAAATAGACATGTTAAACTGAGAGATAGCAAACTATTCACAATTTGTTGCTTGAAACTTTATAATCAGGACCTTTGAAGGTTCTTGAGAGATTTTTGAAACTTTTACCAATGGTTATGCTTTGTTTTGGTGAATGAAACTTTAGTGAGATAAGTCTCTAAATACTTCTGGTCATAACTCAAGCAAGATTCAACCTACCTATTAACAAGGTAGCTGGTATGCTAGTAATGCATGAATTTGTTACCTAACTGAATCAAAAAGTACTTGCCCTGCACCATAGCCCGGCTATTCCAATGCTATCCCCGTAGGTGGGGAAGGCGTGGATACAAATGACTGGTGCATAACCAACCTACCTATTAGTTCATAGTCTTTAGATACCAGATGAGTAAGCAGGCTTTCCAGCAGCATCTTTGAAAAAAACTAGGAGAAACCAGGAACATTATTTACAAAACAAACTAGGAAAAAAACTAGGAAAATCTAGGAAGTTTAACGCAAAAACTAGGAGTTATTTGTTTACCTTTTTTTATTTTTCCCTACCGGATTACCACAGTAAATGAACACATTTCATTCTACATGTACAACTTATTTTTCTTCTGCTGTCAACAGGCACTGTTGCAGCACGTTTTGTAATAATGTAATAATTATTACATTTTGATTTTTTTATTTCATTTTGCGCTGCGAATGTCGACGCAAAATGTAATAATCTAGATTTTTTATTTCATTTTGCGTCAGTCATGTGCAGTTGGTTCAAAATGTAATAATTGTTACATTATGCGTTGATAGTAGGCATACTTTTTTTTATTACATTTTGCGTAAATGGAATCAGATCGGTTTCAAATGATAAACACTTTGTTTCATGCTGTGATAGATGGCATAATTATTCAATTGTTTTGATTTTCGATGAACTGTTGATTTTTTATTTTTTTTTTTTATTTTTTTTTTTGAATTCATTACATATTATTACGTTATTTCATTTCGTAATTGACCTGCACAACGCGTTATGAAATAATGTAATAATCTTAACAACAAGGAACAACTGATTGATTTTTGCTTACAGCAATTTTTACAATGGTTTATTCACGTTCAAAATGCCCTTATTACTTTATATATGAGCTTAAATAATGAGAAATAAATCCCATGAACAGAATTGATAAAGTGTTATATTTACATAGTATACAGCCATCTAATGCAAATATACTTTAAAACCCCATACGCTTTATTTCATATTACTACATTATTTCATTTTGCGGTTTCATAGCCAAACACATTATAAAATAATAAACACATTATAAAATAATGTAATAATTTTGAAAAGTATGAAAAATGATTGATTTTTTTTCTGACAGCAATTCATAAAGAGGTTTATTCACGTACACAACGCCTATTCAAATATGTCTGTAAATGAATCCAGTGAACATAATTTATATTGTGTTATATTTGAATAGTATTCAGCCATCTCACGTTAAGCATACTTTAAAAACAGTAAATTCACTTCATATTATTACATTATGTCATTTTGCGTTGTCCTAGCATAACACGTTATGAAAAAATGTAATAATTTTAACAAGAAGGAACAACTGATTGATTTTTTCTTACAGCAATTTCGACAATGGTTTATTCACGTTCAAAACGCCCTTATTACTTTATATATGAGCTTAAATAATGAGAAATAAATCCCATGAACATAATTGATAAAGTGTCATATTTACATAGTATACAGCCATCTAATGCAAATATACTTTAAAACCCATTTGCTTTATTTCATATTACTACGTTATTTCATTTTGCGGTTTCATAGCAAAACACATTATGAAATAATGTAATAATTTTGAAAAGTATGAAAAATGATTGATTTTTTTTCTGACAGCAATTCATAAAGAGGTTTATTCACGTACACAACGCCTATTCAAATATGTCTGTAAATGAATCCATTGAACATAATTTATATTGTGTTATATTTGAATAGTATTCAGCCATCTCACGTTAAGCATACTTTAAAAACAGTATATTTACTTCATATTATTACATTATTTCATTTTGCGTTGTCCTAGCATAACGCGTTATGAAATAATGTAATAATTTTAACAAGAAGGAACAACTGATTGATTTTTTCTTACAGCTATTTTTACAATGGTTTATTCACGTACAAAGCACCTCTTTAAATATGTCTGTAAATGAATCCTGTGAACATAATTTATATTGTGTTATATTTGAATAGTATTCAGCCATCTCACGTTAAGCATACTTTAAAAACAGTATATTTACTTCATATTATTACATTATTTCATTTTGCGTTGTCCTAGCATAACGCGTTATGAAATAATGTAATAATTTTAACAAGAAGGAACAACTGATTGATTTTTTCTTACAGCAATTTTTACAATGGTTTATTCACGTTCAAAACGCTCTTATTACTTGATATATGAGCTTAAATAACAAGAAATAAATCCCATGAACAGAATTGATATAGTGTTATATTTAAATAGTATACAAAGTAAGTAAGGTGCAAAGATCAGAAATCGATACAATCAAGTACCAAACCTGACCCAGGATAACAATGGGAAACCAACATAGAACACCACAAACGAGAGCCAAGAGATTAGCCCTTTCCCAGCAGTAACCGCAAGGCACATATAAACAGACGTTCACAAAGGCATAGCAAACACAAGACAGAAAAGACATAAAAGATCCACAAAAGAAGGTCCACCTTGGAATGGTCAGTAAAATATTTTACTGGAGGGCTTAAACCAGCCTCACGGCGCCAACCCCACCCCTAACTCTAATGCGAACCAGGATACAACTGGGAAAGTGACAAAACACAACACACACACAATATAGCCAAGAGGTCAGCCCTTTCCCAGCAGGTGATCACAAGGCTACAAAGATCAGACACGACATTACAACACACACCAACATGAAGCAAAACTATCAAAAACGATCCACAAAAGAAGCACCGCCTTGGAAAGTATATACATGAAGTAATGGTTAGTCGCTGCGTCAAGGTTCCCCATGTAAAAGGTGTGGTAAGGTGAAATATGAGTGAAAGTTCAAAATTTCCAAAATCCTGAATTGTCCAGAACTTTAAAAAAAATGCAGTATGCCTACATAAACTTGAAAAACCAAGTTCAAATGTTCAATTGTCTTTCGATAAACTAATAATAAATCAGAGGAGCTATCATAATCTGCTTAAGTTAGCATTTTGGTCTGACTTTCTATGGTAAGTCAGCCTAAAAATCTTGAATTCAGGATTCTGAATTCATATTTATTACATGTTTTATTGAAAATAGTAACAAAATGCTTAATAACCCGAGCTGACGCTGCTCGTGATTTCAAACCCACAACAAGCCACTCACGGGAACCCATATTGTCCCTCGTGGGCCCTCCCACGCATCCATATCGACCCATGCATGCACCATCAGCGTCATATATAACGTCATTCACGTCGCCGCGATTTTCAGGCCAGCGTGTAAACATGTATTAATTTTTTGGACGGCTGCTGCATTAGCAGGCATGTCATTCGGTAATCTCTGTAATTGCACTTGGGACTATTTAACCTCTGGCATGCAAATAAGGAGACACTGGTCTGATATACTGTATCACTGGTAATGCGATGGTGACAATTGTGCGAAATTGTGCTCCTCTCACTGTCTATATCTAAGGGGCCGTTTCATCCTGGCTTTGTGATCAGGGATGAACTGTTGTAAAACCATGTCACAATAGTGGACAACCTTGGCGAACCAGGATGAACAGTGTTGGACCGGCTCATTCCCTGGTTGTTCTAAGATGGGAGTCAACGCGAGTCACCAGGAATGCTGTCAAATACTGTGGTAAGCCGGGACAACACCCACAACGTCCGTGTCTCCACCGTTATTAGCCGAGCACGTTGAAGACACCCCCACGGTTTGCCCCTGTGATAGGACGGTAGAGCCCCAAATTAAGAACGGTAGCGTCACGGTTCGCATCGGTTGTGACAGGTATTGTCATGGTTTGAGCCGGTAAAGCCCCATTTTTGCCCGAAAACTCGTTGCTACTTCGGTTGGGCACGGTAGAGGCCCGGTCTGCCCAATTTAACAACTTATGCATATGTATATATAACAAAATTAGGTATATTATTAATATACGAGGGGCATTTGGAAAGTTCTTAGCATGGTCTTTTATCTCAGTAACCGATTTTTACAAAACCTATCATGTTTGGTATCATTTTAAAGAGCCATCTTTTCTCTATGTTATGGCACAAATTTCATGACGATATTATAATGCAGACACGAAACATTTTATTGTGAATACATGTACTGTTTGTATACTGGAAAACGCAAAATTTCAGTGGAAAATATAACATTTTACCTTTTGAAAAACCGGGCCGCGTAGCGCAGTCGGTAACGTGTCTGGTTACAGATGCGAAGCTGACTGCAGATCCAGGGGTCGCGAGTTCGATCCCGGCCCGGTCCCATACTTTCGTGGAGATTGATCATGAAATAATTTCTACGGTCATTCTCCTCTCTTCCGCTGAATCATCATGAAGAGTTGTTGTCCGTTACAAGCGAAAGTATGTGCACGAAGTACTGGTTAACTGCTTGTTCAAGCTTGCCCAGGAAAAAGTGTGGTTAGGTGAACTGACCGTCCCGCAATGACCATAGCTGTTGACTTGGGACGTAAAGCAACAAACAAACAAACAAACAAACAAACAAACCTTTTGAAAAGTGTGCAGAACATTAACAATAGTTCATGAAATTTGATAGTTTTGCACCATTTGGTAGGCCACAACCTGGTACAGTTAGCACACAATTGATGACTGAGTTGGATTTTTCTAATAACTAAATACTGGAACAGCAATACTAAAGCCGTCTAGAAAGCAAAGCAATGCGCTAATTTTTTAGACTAAAAATCGCATGTCACTATGCACATTTTTTGAAAATATTTTTCCGACAGTAGTTTAAAAATGCCATGCGTTGGTATTTTTGTCAAGCACACTTTATGCTCTTTGTATTGAAACCAAAATAAATTTTGTAAACCAGATCAAAGGGAAGATAACTCTTATAATCTTCCCATGGGGTAAAGTAAGTTTAGCGATCAGTTGACGTTCTCGTTCATTTCAATTGAAAACGGTGGCAAACAAAAAATTAAAAATACCTTGAGAGTAGAAATTAATCAATTTCGTGATGGTCAACGTGATACCATGAGAATTTCTTATGCCATGATCAAAATGTGAGGGGTTAAGTTACCCCACCCACTTCTTGAAAAGTAGGGGTAGGATTATTAGGAATAACTTTCTTGAATACAGAACAACACAAGCCACACTTTTTGCGCGACGAAACGATCTTTATGCATTGTTCGCCACAAATAAAGCAAAAAACATACTCAATAGGCATCTTTCGTGCTCCTGTAGTGACATAATTTATAGTAAAAGCATAAAGAAAAATCGAAAAAAAAAGTCCCATTTTTGAAAGTTTATCATTTCTCTATTAGTCAACATTTTCCGAATGTAGAGGTGGTAGTCGTGCAAACAGTGATCGCATAATATATCTTAATAAAAAATTATTTGGCACCAAATCATTAATTTGTCAAATCATGATCGCTATTAAGGTCCCCAATTTTCCTTCGCTTTTTTTCCAAGTATTTTGCTTAAAAATTCCGCCAGTATATAAACCCCTACTCATTTTGAGCATGTGCTGCACGTGCACGCCGAGTCCTTTTTTTGACAATGTTTAAACCTTCAAGTAGTTGTTGAATTCTAGTTTCCAAAAATGTATAATTTGATAGCATTTTATCAACGCATTGCGGAGTTATGATGCCATGCTAAGAACTTTCCAAATGACCCTCGTATGTAAAGTCTAGAAAAAAGCAGGGCTATACCGGGGTAACATCGTTAAGGTGAGAATGCAATTCAATTTTTTAAGAAATGTGTCCCAGTGCATTACGGTATCGGGATGTACTGTGGCTACATAGGTTTAGTCAGAACGAGGCTTAAACGTTCATAGGCTTAAAAAGAGAGCATAAGTTCAAAATGTTAAGGAAAGAAGAAAAAATAGGTCATTTCAATTTCAAACTTATTTTATGAAATTTCAAGATTATATCTCTAATCTAACTCAAACGAGTGAAATAAGCTAGCTTCTTCCAACATTATTTCATTTTGCGTTGATATGCACCTTATCGACGCAAAATGTAATAATCGTATTATTACATCCTTATTTCATTTTGCGTCGACGTTGGCGACGCAAAATGAAATAAAAAAATCAAAATGTAATAATTATTACATTATTACAAAACGTGCTGCAACAAGGCACCCTAGCAGACTCATGAAATTAAAGGTTTTTTATAAAGGCTATGTTAGGCACAAAAAGGTTGTTTCACTGATAATCTAACAAAAATAAAGAGCAGATAAGCATTAGATTTTCTAGCATTTTTACTGGATCCTAGCCGTAAAAACCCGACTATGACTGATAGATGATGGTATGGTAGGGATACAGCAAATCCTTAGCCGACAAATTTATAGCCAACTAAACACAAATTATGGTAGTAGAATTCCTCTCTTTTTTCCTGCACATCGTTTTCACTCCGCGACTTGAATACCTCACTTCTAACCAGGTGTTGTGTTGACTGATTATTGCTGGATTGAAATTTTAAAACATTAGTCTGAAAGGGGGGTTTAGGGGTCCTCCCCCGAAAAAAAATTTAAAAACCAAGAAAGCAGGAGTAGCCATCTCTGGTCATTTTGCAGGGGCAATTTTACCTAAAGAAAATGAGGATTTTCAGAGGAAAATGCTCTAATTTAATGTATGCTCTTTTTAAATATAAGATTTAGACTGATAGGCATATGTCTGTATCAGGCTTGGGTGTAGATACCACTGTTAAAATTGTATAACCTTAAATGTCTTTACTGGTGTTAAAGGTTTATTAGCCAAATTAAAGATTTTAAAGGATATCAACCAAATTAAAGGTTATTTAAGGTTCCACTAAGAGACTGGTGTCAATTGTAAGCATCACCAGAGAAGGCTAGACTATGCACCAGTGACACTAGACACCAAATACTGTCAGGGCAACACCTTGAAGCTCTTATCTGAAACCAAATCCCCAAAACACATAAAAAGACAATTTTACTCCATCCAAAAAGTGCAAAATTTATGAAAAACAAGGAATACTAGGAGGTTTTAGACAAAACTAGGAAAAACTAGGAGCACATTTAAAAAACTAGGAAAATGAGGAAAATTAGAAAACCCTAAGAACGCTGGAAAGCCTGAGTAAGGGCTATGAAGAATTGTTCTTGAGTGTCAACAGCGAATACCCTGCCCTTTGGATAGTCTGGTTCTGCTGTTGTTCGATTGTAATTGACTAAAACTTAGTACGTATTTATTCCCAAATCTTGACATCTTGATGAGAGGCCATGCTTGGTTTTTAATTCGCAAATGAATGTCTTTAGGCTAGGCTCGGGCTGGTCGTTTTGTATACTGGGAATGTTGCTCATTAAGCTCCACTTCCCCACAGCTTTTCAACACCTTTACGATAGATACAGGCTGTGATTTCTCTAAACATTTCTGAAAGCCTTCTTCTTGCTGTTTGTATAAACTCGCCATCAAAACAGTAAGGTTGTGAAGGTCAAAAAAATCTTTCTGATAAACGTTTTCTTTTTAAGTTCTCGTCTTTCAAAGGGACTTTTACTGTTGCTTTTTCTGTTTTTTTTTTTTTATTTTTCGGCAAAAAACACAGTATCCCTGAAATTGAACAGAGTATCCTATATCCCTGGAAGTAAAATGGATAGTATCCTATATCCCTGGAAGTAAAATGGCAAATATCCTGTATCCCTATAACCCCTATACAAGCCTCATAAAGTAAATCCATTTCAGTCAAAAAGGAACATTGCACAGCCCTATTTCCGCTGTATGGCTTGTTCAAATATAATGGAAATCGCGCCTGATTCGCTAGCAGGACTCAAAAGCGTCCGCGTAAGAGAAATTGGCATGTTCAAAGTAGTTTCTGCATATGCACGGTAAATTCTTGGTATGCTAACGGCAGGATTATGCTATGGGCTACACAGAATTCACCTCTTATGAATATTCCTTTCTGCCATGCCTCTACAAATTTTATCTCTTGGAAAAACTTCCTCTATATGCCGTCAGCGTTTCGTTGAAGTTAGTACTTGTTTAGTTTGCGGAAAATACATTTTCTATTTATAAAGATTGGATCTTACAACGCG
>CAXHUL010000012.1:101178-149910 GCA_964019695.1 Loripinus fragilis | reverse complement strand
GTAATATTTTGTTTACAATTGTTAAGTAAAACATTAACTTGTACACTCCACTTGACCTAAAGTAAATCGAAGATCACTTGTTTATTAATTCTATCCACAAGCGTGATCTATAGATTTTAGTCCCTGGTAACTTTGTTAACAAAACACGACGTCACTGTCACTCTTGGATGGCACGACAGTAAAAGGTACGAAGACAAATAATATCAGGCAAACAAATTACATTGTCGAACAATAAACCGGAAGTGTATATGAGACCTAAATGATTGTTTGATACGGTTCTGCTTGACAGTTCCTTACTTTTAATCACGCATACATGTAATTTAACAGATTTTCTAGGGAACCCAGAGCTTTTGACCGGTTTCAAGATCAGAGTGAAGAAAAAGAAGATTTAAGGATATGCAGTACATCCATGTGCGGATTTTGAGCGGGGACAGGGGACAGGGCGACCGGACCCCCCTGAAAAATCACAAAAATATAGGGTTTCTTAGCAATACTGGTCCGGACCACCTGAAAAATCACACAAAGCTACCAAGCCAGCATTCAATGTTGGGCCATCATTAATTGCGTTTTGATACTATAGCAGTGAATTTGTTAGACGCATATTTCCCCCAAATAGACGAACAAAAGGGCTCGGAACGGATGTATAGATCTGCCTAAACATATTGGTTTATTCAGTCAGCGTAAAGAAAAGGTTTAACGAATGTTGCCGAAAATTTTGCGTTTCTTTTGCTTTCAAGTACATGTATACAGTGGTGGAGATTGCTTACGAATTTCCCATTTTCGCAGGTCTCGTGCGCGACTCGTGCGAGTCCAACGCGAATACACGCACTTTTCGCGAAATTCGTTATATGAATCAATCAGAAACGCGTGATGAAACGCAAAATTATGTCGTAGGATCTCGTGTTGTATGCTTGAGTCGTCTGCCGCTTGTGTGTGTGTTTACTATAAGCATTGTTAATGTAACTGTAATCGATGCAAACAGTGTGGGCCTGATCTAGGCTGCTCCTATAGGAGCAGTCTGATATGGGTCCATCCTGTTTTGGAAAACAACATAATGTGTCAAAAGTCTCATAAATCATTTCAACGGACTACAGGGCAGACTACTTTTGTATTTTGTTGAGACTTTTGGTTTAGGGGTTACGTCATGTCTAAAAGGCCGTTAACAATACAAAGGGAGCATTTTATGGAAAAAAAACCTGGTTATTCGGTATAAAAGCCTTAAAAGCACCAGGGCGTGACTGCACTAGCAATAGTGAACTGCTCCATAAAATAGGGGTGTTACAACGTTATGCCATGCAGTTATTCATATTTACAAGGTAACTTTTCCAAGCTATTCGATGGCGAAGTAAGTACAACGGTTGTACTCAAAGACTGAGAGTTCGAGACCAAGGTTGAGGGTTACTATTTGAGTTCGTCCGCTCGTCCGTCCGTTAGCAGTTTCCGAAATTGTTCATAGCCCTTGACCACATAGTATATTTTGATCACATTTTGCATGCATATTTCATTCCCTAACCACTGGCATACTTAACCACTTTTTTATGGAAGAGGGTTTTATTCAAATTGGCAAACATTCAACTTTAGTTGGCCGTGCATATTACTGTCTGTTGATTTCACTTTACATAAAATTGATTTATTCTATGTACCCAGTAAAACTTTTTTTTTTTTTTATTTTTTGCTTCCGCAAAGAAGCAGGAAATTTTTCGCGATTTACATGTTTGCAGGAAAAAAACATGTTTTGATGTATTATGCACATGTAAAGCGACTTCACTCAGTAAAATGGCGAGGCTAGTATGGAGATACAGCGACGATGCAGGAGCTATTATTGAAAACGTGTACAAGTTCTGCATGGAGGAAAATAAGTCTGTCACTGAATCGTGTATGAGACAGGACTTCAGCACTCACTGGCGTTAGCAGATCTACCGCTCAGAAAAGTGTGGTAGAGAAGAAGAAGGCACAGGACAGCAGCAACAGCCAAATCAACCACTGTCATCTACGTCGAAAGTGTCACTGGATGACTTTGATAAGGGTGTTGTACGGAGGACCATCGCCAGCATGTACTCCTTGAAGAAGGTTCTGTCAACCCTTGATAACATCAGAACAGAGCTCAAACAGAGTATTGGTTACACTGGCAGCAACGGTCGTCTTCGCAAAGATCTCCTTCATACGAAATCTGCTAACACACGCTGTGGGGTGAATCAAAAAGTGCTGATGGAGAGACAATACGTAGTCCTCAGCAGGATTAGATACTTTCGCATGGTCAGGGAGCTGAGAGAGGCGGGCTACAAAGATGAAACTTACGTTCATACCAGCCACGCTGTCCTGAAATGCTGGCAAGATAGTACTACTGGACTAAAGATACCATTTTCTAAAGGCAATTTAAGAATAGTGGAATTGTGCGACCCTTGGGTCTGCACTATAATCACTATTTGAGTTCGTCCGCTCGTCCGTCCGTTAGCAGTTTCCGAAATTGTTCATAGCTCTTGACCACATAGTATATTTTGATCACATTTTGCATGCATATGTCATTCCCTAACCACTGGCATACTTAACCATTTTTATGGAAGAGGGTTTTATTCAAATTGGCAAACATTCAACTTTGGTTGGCCGTGCATATTACTGTCTGTTGATTTCACTTTACATAAAATTGATTTATTCTATGTACTAAATATGCTTAACTTTTATATTTTCAGGTGAAAGAATGATCATACTCCATGCTGGGTACAATGAGGGATTCGTACCCAACGCACGAAAAAATCATTTTACTTTCCTATATTAAAATAATTAAACATCAAATTCAATACATGTACATGCAATAAAATTGCAAGAAAAAAAGCAAGTCCGAATTGAGGCTCGAACTCACGACTTCGGGTGTTTCAGGAGAGCGTTTTAACCACTGAACCAATGAGACAGATATAAATTGAATAGAGCTTTTAAGGATATAAAGAATTAAAAAAAAACAGTTAACGGTAAATTATCTGCTCAACCCAGGATCATGGACTCGACCAAAGGTCAATACTGAGAGGTCACAAATGAATAATATACTTACTTAACGAAGTCGTTAGAGGGCCTATTTGCGTTATATGGGACAATAAACGCGTGGTCCAACATGTGCACTAGCACTTATTCGCCCGCCCGCCCGCACGTCCACTTTTTCTTTTTTTTTTACACAATCACAGTGAGATGACGAACCAGACGTACAGTTAAAAATCATATATACTTGACAGCAAAAGAAACGCATATTTTCAATATCCATTTAATACCAGAAACCCTTATCAAATTTTACACTAAGTGATATGAACATGTTTGAACGGACTAATGCGTTCGTTCCAGACCATTTTATTCGTCATTACACAGTTAATTATTTTTTTTTGTTAATTAATGCAAAAAAAGCAAAAACAGTGCCTTACATTGGAAAACGCATGATTTGACTCTGATTTCATTGCATGTCACAATAACACACTCTAACAGATAAGAAAACAGCATAAAACTTTAAAATTCACTGCTGTAGAAATTATACTGCTAATCCAAAAGTCTTCAGTTTTTGCAATTTTTGCATTGGTATTGAAAACCACCTGAATCTTTGGGGTGTAAGAATATCTGGAATGGTATGATTGATGTCAAGTAAGGTAGTGTCCAACAGAACCGTTTAAAACAAATGTTTGGTCCCTTTCATGCCTGTATTAATCACACTTCCGGTTATTTGTCTGATAATGTAACTGGGTCACAATAGTCCACTGTAAAGAATATCAGAAAATTTAAACTTCATAAGTAGTCTGTATGTCATGATTATCAGACAGCGTGATTTTCATTCAAATCCGTTCAGTGGATTTAGGCATACACCATCTCGAAAGTCGCCTTTATTTTGAGTTATTTTATTATGCCCAGAGTTACGTCCCTTTATTATCATTATTCCAATGACCCATCCGTTTGTGATGCATTTGATAAGTCACATGTTCAATACATCAGTGATACCTTACATATCATTGGATCAGTATTTAATCCCCAATTTATACACTATACCAAATATGCGTTTCTTTTGCTGTTCAGTATATTTGTCAAATCGAGTACATGCAGCAGTAGAATGTCTAACTCTGATCGTGTGCAAAGTAAAAAGATACACTTTAAAACGATACAATTCGAATTCTCATTTTTTTTTTGTATTTTTTGCAATGTTATTAGTTCATAACATATAACATATGATGACATTTTTTCGTCCTATATAATTGTCAGCTTTATACGCTCGTATAATAGTTTTTTTTATGTTTGATATACCAACCTGTAGGGTCCAGCTGAACTACCATTCAGAACTGAGTCAGCACCATATCTGCACAAAAGGGACGCAACAGGCACTGTTTGTGTTGATTGGAGCTGACTGGGTGATGGAATTTGACTCAGCCTCCAGTTATTGAAATGCATGATAGAACTGATTTGATTTGAAATTATCAAAAAATTCTAACATTTGAATAAATCATAACATACACCTAAACCCATGAATGCCGATCGGAACCGCAGTTTTATTGGCATATATGGGTTGAGCCAAGATCGTTAGATAAGTACTACAACTTGATTTAAGTATTTAAAAGTATTTGTGACCTTGATATGTAAATTTTTATTGGAGTTGATTGACTAGAAACTGTATAGTTTACGTCAGATAAATAATCTGTTCTGTTCTGTTTCTGTTCTGCTTATCCTAGAAAATGTCCCAGGACACTGTTAAGATTTGTCCTAGGAAGTTTAATGATGTAAACTGGCCCCAGGTACCTCTTAATCAGCAGCCGAGCGCTCTACCACTGATCAATGCGTTCCTCTCAGTGTCCTAAGGTTAAATAAATGTAGGTGAGTAGCGACTTAACCTCTATCGTACTGACTCAATTAATATGTACCTCATCAACCGTTCTCCTCTCTGTTCGGTTGCTGTAATTACAACAGATCTCATACTGAACTCATATAGGCTGCATGGAAACAGTGCTGATCGAGATCAGCTGGCTTCTTTAGAAGCCAGCTGATCTCTATCCACACTGTTTTCTGAAGATGATATATTTAGGATCAGCGGGACAAGTGTTTTAATACATGGACACAACCAAGGTCAAACACCTGATATCAGTAATATGATAAAAAATAAATATGGGGCTCCTCGCGAAACAAAACATGTCTCCGGGTTTTGTTTTGTTTTTTTGACAAAGTAAAATTCAAACACTCAGTTACTGAGACTAGCTAGAAAATTTAAATTTTGCTTGTAGCGAGTTTAGATATGATACTTTCCAATAAACAAATGACAAAGGCATTGATCAGACTACGCCGATGCGAAGGATGGTCTGCGCATTTGTTGTTCGCAAACTCCGAAGACAGGTTTTCTCGCATCGAGGCCCATATATAAACCAACTCATGAGGTCATATACAGAGACCTCAGTCGAGCTATTCTCACGAACAATACGGGAGAGCTTCTGTTAACTTGGTAAAATGACTTTTATACTTTATCTCATTGTTATTCGTTTTTATTGTGTCAGCTGCAAAGCGTCGGCGCTGCTGCGTTGTCGCACTTTTTGTTTCAGATCTATGAAATTTGAAGGGATGCATCTTCATTCTAGGTTTACAGATGGGTAAAGCATCAAATATACAGGTCAAGTTGAACTTCGAATTTGGAGATCACACGCAAAATTTTGACTGAGCTTTGGCTTTTTTTTACTTAGATTGTGGCTAAATTGTGGTTTCCGATCAACAATAACTTTTGAAGGGCTGCACCAATTTCATTCAATGTTTACAGAAGGGTAAAGCATTATCAAATACATGTACAGGTCAAGCCATCCGCAAATGTTTGGCTGGCTGAGTTATGGCCCTTTTTTGACTTGGGTATTGGCTAATGCAAAAGCTATTTTCAATTTAGCTTTTTGTGTAATAAACTACACATGTCCCCAAAGATATCATATCTGACAACTTCTCACTATAGGCCATGATTAACCAGTGCCTGTAGATGAGCAGGACGGTGACAAAAAATCCCACCTACTGACCCCTAAGGCTGGGCCAAAGGTCAAATATTTAAATTTCGCAATAACTCAGTATTTTTTTAACTAACACTTCGCATGCAGACAGAGATACAATATATATGAAACATATCAAACATGATTTTACTTTTTGTTTTTTGTTACTTCCTTTGTTATTGTTCTATGTTTTGTTGTACGTTACTTTATGTCCATTCTAGTTTTGCAATCATCTTGATGGGGAAGAAAGAGCTGGTTGCTTTGCTTAGTTTGTCTTCCTGGTATCTCGTGATGGTTGTGAGGCTCTTCCTCGCGATACCATGGGTTTATCTGCGGTTTGTGATTGTGGTATTTCCTGTTCATACTCACTTACTATTGTTTTAGTTCGAAGGCCTGGGTCCGCCTCCCTGGGTTGACTTAAGAGCTTGGCCAGAGGCTTAAGTTCAACTTTTCTAGAATGTCGTTATTTTGCATATCAAATGAAAGGGAATGACGCATGAAGCAACATGGTAGCAAATATTTTGCCCATATACCCCCTTCCCCCACTCTTTGTGTGAGGTAAAAAGGTCAAAATCCAAATTTTTCAAAACATGGTTATGTTGCATATCAAATTAAAGGGAATGCCAAATGCAGCAACATACAAGCACATATTTTGTCCTTACACACACCCTCAACCCCTGGGTGGGTTCAAAGGTTAAAACATTTTTTTCCTGAAGTAGTGATGTTGAATATCAAATTAATGGGAATGGAGTATAGAGCACCATGCAAGCACATATCCTGTTTTTATAGACACCCTCGACCCCTGTGGTGTGATCAAAAGTCAATACATTTTTTACTGAAAGTAGTCATGTTGCTTATCAAAATAAAGGGAACAAAACATTGAGCACCATGCAAGCACATTTTCTGTCCTTACACACACCCTAAACCCACAGAAAAGGGTAAAAATGCTGAAAACATTCATGTTGCATATTAAATTAAAAGGAATGGAGCATAGAGTATCACCCAAGCACATATTCTGTCTTTACATACACCCTCGTTCCCTGGGGTGGGGTCAAAGATCAAATCTTTTTTTTTTCTGAAAGTCATGTCGCGTATTAAATTAAAGGGAACGGAGTATAGAGCACCATGCAAGCACATATTCTGTCCTTACATACATCCTCAACCCACAGAGGGGGTCAAAAGGTCAAAACATTTTTTTCTGAAAGTCATGTCGCATAGTATATTAAAGGGAATGGAGCATAGAGCACTAGGTACGCACTTATTCTGTCCTTACACACACACACTCGGCCCTGGGGGCGTCAAAATATCAAAACATTTTATCTGAAAGTAGTCATGTTGCATATCACATAAGAAGTGAATGGAGCAGGGCGCTATATAGGCACATATTCTGTCATTACACGCAGCCTCGACCCCTGGGTTTTGGTCAAATGGTCAAAACATTTTTTCGGAAATAAGTCATACATTCACAATTGATCTCATGGTGCGCATAGGAATTATCGCATATGTCTTTAAGTTTAAAGCGGATGGTCTAAAATGTTCGCATATTCATAACTTTGTTAATGCAATGTTTTTATTAAAAAATTGGGTAAGCCGTTTCTTTTAAAGAAAGTTTGGACTATTTAACCTCGATAACCAAATACGTAGCGCAATCGGTAACGAGTCTGACTGAAGATCAAGGGATCGCAAGTTCGATCCCGGCCCGGTCCCATACTTTCATGATCATGAAATCATTTCTACGACATTCCCATCCTTCCGCTGATTCAAGAAGGGTTGTTGTCAGTTACAAGCGAAAATATGTGCACGAAGTACTGGTTAACCGCTTAGCATAGCTTACCCAGGAAAAATAGTGGTTAGGTGAACTGACCATCCGGACATGAGCATAAATGCTGAGTAGGACGTAAAGCATCAAACAAAACTAACAAACAAACCAAAACACATTTTAAAGCCAGTAGCAAACCTATGTGCATACATGTAAGATCATTGAGAATTTTTTTTTTTTAAGAAAAAAAAATATACACAACCCTTTTGGATCTTTCTTTTTTTATTTTTCCCCACAGTAATAATAATAATATCAATTTAATACATATCATAGTTATTTGTGCGATAAAAAAGAGAGAAGGAACACATTTAATTACTTTATAACAGTTTCAATCCATTCACATGGTGAACACAGAACCGCTCTCAGAGGTCGAAGCCGGACGATTGCCTCAGTAGGTTGAATGACAAGCACGTCAATCCCCACCTTCCTTATGAACATAATACATCTGGACTAGAGGGGTCGCGTATTATAATTTTCAGATAGTTTGCATGTCTTTCTCTGCAGATATTTTTGCCGTAGTGCGGCTTTTCATCTTGGTCTTCACTGATTGCCAAAGTATGCTAGAACTAATGTGTTTCAAGGACTTAAGTGACCGTTTTTTGCTAATTATTCTTTAATGGTGAATTTAATTGAAAAAATAATTAGAGAAATGAATTTAGATATATACCGCGTAATTGAATTTATTTTTTCCACATAAATATGAGTTTTTGTATTGGCTGGGATAAGATCATCTTGTCATACCAAGGGTTGCGATTCGCGATCTTAACCCTAGGCCTCACAATGATACTTTCTTCCGATTTAGTACGTCATAAGACGAAAATAGTAACAATTAATTATGATCAATCACAAAGCGGTGCAAAAAATCGATAAACACCAGGCCTCCAGATAAGACGGCGTATTTAATTTACATTCAGTTTTCTTATATAGCAACTAAAATATACGTTTAATGTGCTCAAAAGAACTGTCACAATAAGATGGTTATTTTGAGCACTCATAACATAATTTTGAACTGAAGAATAGAAGAAAAATAAATAATTTTACGACCAAAATCTTTGCTTATCTGGACTTATGGAGACTTAAAAGGCGGTTTTTATTAGATGCCGATAAACTGCAACGTTTAATCTGATCGGCAGGAAGGGATTATCGAAAAAATCCTTCCTGGCGTTTTCATTGGTCGATTAGTCTGCGCTAATAGTAAATTTTGAGGGTCGTGAGGTGAAGGGTTTGTCGAAAGGTAGATACGACGAAACCTTCGCTGGTGAAGATGGGATTAGATGGAATTTTGGTTTGTTTTTGCTGCTCTTCTTTGAATTAGTCCCCAAGTGAACATAGCGATATAAATAAAACATGGCTTATACAGGTCAGTGGAGGTAATTCGTCAGTCCCAAAGATAAGAGTGCATAACAGAGAATTATTTTTCCGATTTCTCAACCAAAATATGTTGTGTGTACTCAAAACAACCCTCTCGATGATATGGTTCTTTTGAGCACCCAAAACACGTGTTTAAACTGATAAAAACAATCGCAACTTTACCTAAAATTGCTTAACTGGCCCAAACTTCGTGTATTAAGCTATGATTCACTGCTTATACTGACTCATAAACACTACTGTACTCTAAAGGCGATGCATTGAAATGGCCTGTGTTAAAAAAACGATTCAAGTAACAGTATTGTCTGAACCTTAAATAATGGCTGAATTTTCTTTCCAGATCATTGTTTCCTAAAATATGTCTTTCAGGAATACAAGTAGGTTATCAAACAGTATAGATCCAGATAATGCCCAGCATTTTAACCCTTCGGCTGTTGACAAAGTTTATCAGCGAAATAATTTAGCAAGCAAATATTTGATGCTCTTTAATTTTAATGTATATCCCTAATTTGCTATTGCTCGTCAACTCTCTAATTTGCTTGAATTGTCGTCAAAAACTCTTTACTTACTAGTGTCGTCTGCTGATTACCTTTGCAAACAGTTTGGACCCAGATCAAGCCCGACAAAACGTTGGGGATGATTTGGATCCAAACTGCTTGGCACTCTTCTGATATTCCCGAAAGATCGTTTTAGAAAAAGCAACAACAAGAAACAAACTGATTTTGAAAAATTACCTCGTAGCCAAAAAGAGTCAATGAATTGAAATGGAAGGTGCTACATGTACTTGTATATGATTTATGCTTAACCCTTATATTTGCCTGCTTTCGATACGGCACGGTAGACGGTACACATATAGACTTTTACAATTGCGTGTGTGCGTGCGTTCGTTTGTCAAAATGATGACGAGTGAGGTTTGCGGAATGATTTTTCGTTGAATCATCGGATATAGATAGTCCTGTAGGCTAGTACATATCGTCATAGCAATGCAAATATACCACATGTATCTATTGGGGTACACATAGGTATATTCACAGGAAAAAACAACAAAGTTATTCTTTTGTACAGGGGACTAGGGCTTCAGATACAAATAAGGGCGTCTCCAAAAAATAAGTTTTAGTTACGCGGTGTGCATTTAAATCCACATGCTAAGTGCCGTTCTTCTAAGTTCAATTTAAAGCTGTTTAATAAAAGAAAAACGGGGGTCACTTATAACCTGGAAACACTATAATCACTAGTATTGTAAGGGTTAAAAAGACGCTACACGAATGCGATATGTACTATTTTCACAAAACGCGCCCCATATATTTGTCACAACATAATGAAAATAAAAAAAATCCAACATATAATATCAAGGTCATGACATATGCCCAGGTATGCGATTTTTTGTGTAAAAATTGTAATCATTTCTTTGACCATGAATAAAAAAAAGTGGGTACTCAAGAGAACCGCTTCATACTGTCCATGTCCAGAGGGAGACAGGGGGTCCGGACCCCCCCCCCCCCCCCCCTGAAAAATTACAAAAATATAGGGCTTCTTAGCAATTTTGGTCCAGACCCCTGTAAAAAGGCTACCAATCCAGCTTTCAATGTTTGGCCAACATCCGCACGCAAGCGAAACGCCATTCAAATGGCGTTTCGCTGGCGGGTCGGTGATGGCCCGCTTTTGGTTGCATTTGGATCCTCCCTCCCCTCATCAAGGAAATAAAGTTGGACCCCCACCCCCTGACAAAACTTTCTGGATCCACGGATGCTGTCTCATATATAACAACAGGTTGAGAGATATTAATTTTTCTAAATTCGCATCCTTACGTGGAAGTCTTTTCTATCATTTTTGTTTCTTTTTTCTTTATTAAATCATTCAGGCTTGTGCTTCTTTTTACAAATAACTCCTGAATTATTAGCGTATTTATACAACTTTTAGTGCAATGGCTAGTCGACTATCGTATGTTACAAACATACAGTAAAAAGCCTGACCCGCTGTCAGCAGATACGTACGGCTACATTTTCAACAAACATAGAAAGATATACGTGCCACTTTTTCATGACTCTATTTGTGTATGACATACTTTTTATAAAAAAAAATTTGAATACTACACAAACTGTAAGTTTTTCGGGGTTTTTTTGTATTTTTTTTTTGTTCGTTTCGTTTTGCTTTGACTGATTTTGGTACTTTTTGCATATTGCGAACAGCGAGGGCTCAATCGAGCGTGCTCATTGATATTGTCTCGCCAGAGCCTTCGCTGCACACACGCAACGAGTAGATGGAGGTTACGTTACGTTCATGCCAAATTTTCTCATGAACATGACTTCAACAATAACTGCTAAGTTACTGAAAGAGGATATTGATATTAAACTCGTTATACACCGCTATCGTATCAAGGTGTGTTTTTCTTCGAACACTATAGCTGTATTCTTACGAATATGGCTCAACCCATGAGGTTCAACATTGCTGGATTCTGGATTGTACATGCACTATTTGTGATTTATTGTGTCTCCCTTATTATTTTCAGATAAAAAAAAACTACGTCATGAGTGTAGCTGGGCAAGCTTTTGTCGTGCTTGTGGTTGCGTTGGTGTTAGCCTATTACACGAAAACTGGCCCTTTTTTCAGCAAGTCTATTCTCACTGAGGAACCAGATGAAGAGTATGACTATATAGTTGTTGGCGGCGGCTCTGCGGGTGCAGTCGTAGCATCGAGACTCTCTGAAGATAAAAATAACAAAGTGCTTCTGCTTGAAGCTGGGGGCTTCTGGGACGAAAACCCTTTGCTTCACGTACCTATAAAATGGTTGGATCTTGGGCACACGCAGCATGACTGGGAGTATTATTCGGAGTCCCAAAATGTATCATGCTTAGGAATGAATGAAAGAAGGTCGTTCTGGCCCCGAGGACGAGTCTTAGGTGGAACCAGTATGATAAATGCAGCCATGTATACAAGGGGGTCCAGGCATGAATTTGATGACTGGGCAGACAGAGGTTGTATTGGATGGAGTTACGAGGATGTACTTCCTTATTTTATGAAGTCAGAAGACATACAGATAGACGATCTGAAGTCATCTAAATACCATTCTAGGGGTGGTCCACTAGCTGTTAGTGGAAGCAGAATAACACAACTTTCTGATATGTTCATGAAATCGGGTGAAGAGTTGGGATATAAGGTGATTGATTACAATGGTGCTGACCAAGAAGGTTTCAGTCCGGTTCAGGGAACTGTCAGACATGGTGTAAGAAGCAGCACAGGCGTGGAATTTCTTGGCAATACCGCTGAAAGAGACAATCTACATATAGTGATAAGAAGTCATGTAACCAAGGTCAAAATTGTGGACAAGAAAGCGACAGGTGTATATGTTGTTCGTGACAATCGTAAATATTTTATCAAGGCCAGAAAGGAAGTTATTCTGTCAGCGGGTACCATTGGCTCAACCCAGTTATTGATGTTAAGTGGCGTAGGACCGAAGAACCACCTGAATGAAATGGGAATTGATGTAATCGCCGACCTTCCAGTGGGACAGAACCTGCAAGACCACCAGATGGTGTTCCTGTTCTCAAGAATAAATCAATCACTAAGCATAACAAAAAGTTATCAGAATTCTTTATCGTCAAGGTTACAATACAATCTCTTTGGGACAGGACCACGCTCGATAGGAGGGACAGAGGGAACCGCTTTCTTCTATATTGATGAGTCTAAGAGAGGGAAAACAAATACAGATATTCAGTGGTTTCTGTTCAGTTCCTTTACTAATACTAACTATTATAATTTTAAAGACGAAGTAGCTAAAGAGTTTTTAGCACGTACACCTGACGAACATGGGTTTAGTACTGCCGTAGTGACGACACATCCAAAGAGTACTGGATCTATAAAGTTGAGGAGCACAGATCCGTTTGATTACCCTATTTTAGATCCACAATATCTAACTGATGAGCGAGATATTCCAGAATACATTGCTGGCATAAGAATATGGGAGAAGTTTATTACAACCCCAACTATGCAAAAGCTTGGAACTAAAATTGACCAATCAAAAATGTCTTTCTGTTCACAGCACAAGTTCCGATCTGATGCATACTGGGAGTGTTACGTGCGCCATCTAGCTGTCACAGTGTATCACCATTCATGTACATGTAAAATGGGGGCTGCAAATGATCCCTCGACTGTCGTGGATCCCAATCTTCGCGTAAAAGGCATCAAAGGACTTCGTGTAGTGGATGCTTCCATATTTCCTACTGTTATTGCTGGCAATACAAATGCTGCAACCATTATGGTGGCTGAGAAGGCAGCTGATCTAATAAGAGGTATAGACAGTGTCAAGCATTTGAAACAACTGCCATAAGATAGGATTGTGGCGGTGCAAAAGATCAAACAAACAAAGGCTTAAGAACGTAAAACCATAATCTTATAATTGAGAGAGACTGATCATAATATGACTGCATTGACAAACCAGAGACTATTTGGCCCTGTCCATGAGATTTTGGTATAGTGCTGCCAAGATCTAATATGCGTGTTTGTAAACATTGAAATCAAAACATTAGGCTGGCATATTCAGCAGTCAGGTGTAGTTTTAAAAACTATTTGATATCAGCTTGTAGAGCTCAGTAGAAAAACATTTATTTTCCATTATGCACAGGGTTCAAATCCCTCAATGCTTTCATTTCTTTTTCTTCATTCTTATTATATCATATTTTCACATGTATCCTTAAAGCAGTATTGGAAAACAGTTTATCATTTATACAAAGTGTCCATCAAAAAGAACATTATCAAACACGAAAACGCATATGCGAGATGCCACAGAATGCATCAACTCAATAAGGTAGGCGTTTTTCTCTGTCATTAAAGCAATATTCGGCAACCCAAATGGTTTGGAAATTATCATGAAATATATCTTTAAATAAAAAAAAATGAAAAAAAAAATAAAAATAGAAAAACACACACAAAAAAACAAGGTACAGCACCAGTCAAGGGTTCGAACTCGCAACCTCTATGACAGTGGACAAGCGATTTATCCACTATGCTATGAATTCTCCTTGTGATTGGTATGTGGATATTACATTTTAAGATGTAATAAAACGCATGTTTTATTCTAAAAAAGTGAGTTAAAAATAACTTTTTTATTGGTAAATATCATTGTAATTCAGAACGTCAACATAGTCAAAAAGACGCTGCAGCACTCTATTGTTTGTCTACATTGACCTGAGACATATGCATATTCAATGACCTTTTTCCTATCTTCGGTAATCTTCGTAAAATGTGTGCTTAAGATTTTGGCACAATTACTTTTATGAATGAAAAAGAAAATCATAATTCCTCGATAGCCTAATGGATAAGAGCCTGTCCTTTGCACTAAAACGATGTGGGTTCGAGTCCAGTAGCATTTCATTTTTTCTTCTTTCTTTTCAACTTGTTATACTGACGGACTTTAATTACGCAACACTAACTTTCCCTTATATCTTCCAAAAGACTGGTGAATGTAAACTTCCTTTGCTTCTATAATGTCATCAGGAGTTAGCTTCTTCAGCAAACAGTTAAATTTTAAATATACAACTTAACTGGACGACGTTATTTGCTCCGTACGAATTTAGCCATTTAAACATTTCTGAAGTAGAGGAGATTTTAAGCTATTGAATGAAAGGGTACACCCAGATAAACGTCATATACGCAAATAAGCTGTATCGCAGACCAGCCAATCAATATGAGAGTGATTCCTCGATGACTAACAAAGTCCATGATACAAATTTGATGCGTGCTGTGTTTCTTGATTTAAAAAAGAAAGGATTGTTTCATTCATAACATTTGGTCACATGAAACAGTTGACCCCCATCTCAAAAAGTTTACATTTTAATGCATTAAGTTCATCTAAGTTGGACATGTTTTCCATGTTTTAACTTACAAATGAATGTTTTTTAACATACAATCAAAATTGATGTTCTGCCTTCTTTTCCGAGGCATACATTAAAGCTGTTATCCAAGTGTTGCGTTTTTAATGTCCGTCAGTATAGTTTGTTCGTCTTTATTCTTGATTGTGTAGACATGGATATATTTATTTGAATTTGGCATACGTTTATTCAACAAATACACACGTAAACTGAACGTGAATAATTTAAATAAGCCGAAATGTAATAACTCTTTGCACGTTGGATGATTTTGATACTTTTGTTGTCATCTGCTGACTTTTTTTCAAAATTAACTTTTTCAAAGCATCTTTCAGGAACACTATCAGAGTGTCAAACGGTCCATATCCAGATCAGGATCGACGTTCTATTGGTACTGATCTGGGAACAAACTGTTTGCAAAGGTTATCAGCAGGCAACAAAAGTCGCTGCTGACAAGAAAAGAGTGAGGAAACCTAGGAAGTAATGAAAATAAAAGAGACTAAATATAAATTAAAGATGTAAAGCCCACCACGAGATGACGTAAAATATAAGAACTAAAAAAGGATACAAGATAACAATTATATATAAAAAAAAAAAAGTTTTTTCCAAGTTTCGATCTAGGTAGGCTTGATTTGTAAATTGCCACCTAACCACTAGGCTATCAGACCATTTGTATTAATGAATCGACATTATCTTCATATTCCTGTAAAAAGCATCATCAAGGTCGGAGTACTTCACGAAAAAGCACGAATATCACAAAGATTTTGGCGAAAATTAATCAGTCTCATGTCAATTTGGGCGAACTATACCTATCGAATCTGCGCAAAAAATCCTTCAAATTGACATGCTGACATATCGAAAGGGGCTTAAAGTCTAGCTTTTTTTTATCTATATCCATTCTTTATGTATGCGAGCAGCGAACGTTCTGACGGTGCTGTGCATGTGCGCAGGCTGTACTGTGTTTTCGATGTTTGGCGATGTGATAATTACCAACATCTCGAGTACTGGCTAATTGGTGCAACAAAGCGAGGAGATATGATACGTTAATTTAGTATTTAGATATATAGATTTTTTTTATCTTTATATAAACGTCTTCCAGTTTATTATTCAATTTTTCAGATAGGTTATACGTCAGGGTTTTGCGTGATAATTTCTCGACAATTAATACTCAACAGTTAGCATTCTTAGTATATGTCATCTTCACAATTAATTGTCTTTATCAACTTAACTGGTTCAGAAACATATTGTTAACATGAATGGACAGAAATTAACCAAATTTTGTATAAACATTATCATTGACCAGACCTAGTAAATTGTCATTTTTCGCAAAAATGCAACTGAGTAACGGCCTTGATTGACATCAGAAATCAGAAAGTTTTTTAATATCTTGATAACGAATATACATATTTTGACCAATTTTTGGGAGCGCAGTGGCTCAGTGGTAGAGTGCTTGACTCGAGACTGAAGGGCCGCGGGTACGAACCTCACCGGCGTCACTGTGTTGTGGTCCTTGAGCAAGACACATTTATCCTAGCTTAGTACTGGTTCAACCCAGGAAGACCCATCCCTGTTTAACTGAAAGATTGTTGATGGGACGTAAAGAGTCAAAACAAACAAAATAGACCAATTTTTGTATACACATTATCATAAACAAGATCTATGTTTAGATTGTTAATCGTTATTCTCCACAAATTTGCAACAAATTTATGGCCCTTGATTGATGTCAGAATTCAATTTTTCTTCAATATCTTGAGAAAAAATAGACTAACTGAGAGAAACTTTGTATACACATTATCATTGACAAGATCTACTTTGGGATTGTAAAACTTTATTTTTCACAACTTTGCAATAGCATTACAGCCCTTGATAGACGTCAGAATTCAGTTTTGTTCAGTATTTTGAGAACGAATAGACCGATTTGGACCAAATTTAGTATACACATCATCATTGACAAGAACAACGTTTGGTTGGCAATGTATACACAAAGTTCTATATAGTGTCGACACTAACAGTGCTGTCACATATTAACAGATAAAGATAAAAGACGCCGAACGGACAGAAAAAAAAATGTATATCTGGTGATGGAAGTTGTCTCAGTGGCGGTGAAGATCGTCGCGGAAGTCGTAAGGAGCACATACGTACCGAACACATAACAGATAAAGAACGGTCAATAAACGAACGTGTAACAGATGTATAACGGACAAAACGAATATGTACCGTATAAGAAACTAACAAAACGTTGGCTGAACGGTTACAGAATGAACATGCGGTACTTGTACGGGAAGCTCTGTTACCCGTCCCGCAGAGGACTGTTCACAACTTAGGTCGAAGGGACATCAACGGATACATACAGGATACCTACAGGATGCGGAACGCATGAGACCCAGACAAACTGTATACCAACGCACGAGTAACGTTCACCCACCGTATATATTTATCCGATGGCGTCTGTTCGAAGTTTTGAACATGTCAAAAATTTGCCAACGGATAGGACCGGACAAAACGGATATCACCTGATATAGTACGCATTCACCGCATGAGGAACGGACATGTAACGCATGCAAACGGACACGAACAGACAGAGAATTTGACTGTCCCTTACGCGTCTGATAGTGCTATCTGGTAAGATGTGACAGTCACTTAACGGTTGAAGTCGCAACACTTAGTGTAAGCAATATGAAAGCGATGGATGACAAATTGAATGTATACACCAAGTTCTATAGTGTCGACACTAACGGTTGCAGTAGAAACCAGTAGTTTCCAGTATGGTAGAACATTTGAAAGCCAGAATGTAAGACATTCTTGTAAATATTGGCTTGAGGGAGCTAGTTTGAGGTATAAAACATTTCACCCGATAGTGTTATACATATATTTATCCATGTATGAAATGAAGTTCTTAGGCATGACATATAATGTTAGTCATTATGTAACTTCAAACACAATGTGTTCAGTGTGGAAGTGCAAAATAACCTCACGACTAAAAGGATTTAGACGAAACTGTACATAATTTGCAGCTCATATTCAGCTTGGATTATAAGTTGAATGACTAGAGCAAAGCACAGCATTCTCCCTTTTCCGCTAATGTACATGATAAAAGCCCCAAATGTTTTACCTTTCATGATGACTAATCTGTCTGTAGAACTTCATTTCATACAATGATAAATAAATTAATAACACTATCTGGTTAAATGTTTTCTACCTCAAACTAGCTCCCTCAAGCCAAGATTTACTAGAATTTATTTCATCCTGGCTTTCATATGCCCTGCCATATTGGAAACTACCCTTCCTGTTTTGGGGCTTGAATGGGTGTGCCCAATAAGTCAGCTGCGGAATCTAATACCACATATAGTGCCGGTGTTAAGATCAACTGATATCACTGTTTTAAACCTCATTATAATAAAGTTGTCACATCATGATAAAGTTATCACATCATAATATAGTTAACATATCATAATAAAGTTATAACATAATATCAAAGTTATCGCATCATGATAAAGCTTTGACATCATAATACAAGTATAATACATAGTTTAATACAGTTGACACATAATATAATAAAGTTGACACATAATATAATAAAAGTAAGTAAGGGAGCAAAGATCAGGAATCGATACAATCAAGTACCACACCTGACCCAGGATACCAATGGGAAAGTGACAAACTCACAGTAAGACACCACACACGAGAGCCAAGAGGTCAGCCCTTTAGTTGACACGTAGTATAATAAAATTGACACATTATATAATAAAGTTGACACATAATATAATAAAGTTGACACACCATCTGACAGTTTTGGCGTTCCATACTACACCCCCACTTGTTATAGTACATTTGATTTCTCGTTAATACAACTGCATGGCACTTGATCGGTTCAGATATGCACACTATTCAGAAAGTATTCACAACACGTTAAGCGTTAGTTTGTTAAGAGATCGTTGAACTTCGTTCTAATGTTAGCTTGTCGTTGCTAGTTCGTTATGAACTCGTGCTGGGTTCGTTTCAAATTCATTTTCTATTCGTTGTGTCAAAGTAAGTAAGGGTGCAAACATCAGGAATAAATACAATCAAGTACCACACCTGACCCAGGATACTAATGGGAAAGTGACAAAATTACAGTTATACACCACACACGAGAGCCATGAAGTCAGCCCTTTCCCAACAGGTGACCACAAAGCACAAATAAACAGACAAAGGCATAACTAACACCAGACAGAAAAAAACATAAAAGATCCACAAAAGAAGTACCGCCTTGGAACGGTCAGTGAAAATATGTACTGGAGGGCTTAAACCGGTTTCACGGCGCCAACCTCACCCTTTACTCAGATGTGGATCAAGACACATAGATATTTGGTTTGCATGAAAGACCCTTAACTTATCAATGCATCATCTCCCAGAATATATAAATCAAGATATAAAAAGGAGATAAAGCAAAGATAAAGACTCAACAGTAAATAAAACTGAATAACGGAGCAAAAGAAATCCAACAGGTAAACCCCAAGTGGCCTGACAAACAGCCAAAGCATCAGACCCCTACCATCTCATCAATAGATAAAACTTGAAGTAGGAACCGTCATAGAGTCTAAAATCCGACCACCGGCGTGCAATTAAAGAGGAAAGCAAATTTGCCAACTGTGATTGGGTAGACCCAGACTGGCCCCCGTCTAACTAATAATTTTATCATGTTACAAAACTTATTTAATTTCTTTAACTCTAAAAGTGTCTGCCTCTCTGATATACTATCAGTTAGAGTTTGAGCCAAGAAGAGAGATTATAAAGAGATAATTTTTGTCCAGTAGCAGTAGTTTTCCTTGAACCCAGAGCCTGAGGCCAGGCTAGGATAGACCACCTAGCATGCAGTCTGTTGCAATACATTAATGTTATAGCCAATCATTTTATAATGGGAAATTATTTTCAAAAATAGTAAGTGAGTATGATCAGGAAATACCACAATCACAAACCGCAGACAACCCCATGGCACCGCGAAGAAGAGCCGCTAAACCATCACGAGACACCAGGAAGACAAATTAAGCAAAGCAACCAGCACCTCTTCCCCATCAAGATGATTGCAATACTAGAATGGACATAAAGTAACATACAACAAAACATAGAACAATTACAGACTCCCACAATGGGAGTAACAATAAACAAAAAGTCAACAACAACAGAACCAGCGCCTTAGAATGGACAGCAGCCTAAGCAACCGGGGGGGGGGGGGGGGGGGGGCTTAAATGCATTTTACTGGTACCAAATCTTCGCCCTAGATTCTGCTGTTGTTGAAGTACAAGAAATGTTCAGCTCGCATGGAGGCCGTCTAACAAATGCAATGTATCATCATGGAGAAATACTCTAGTCAAATTAACACACCATAATGAAACAAAAAAGGACTCATGATTCACAGATAGTCAGAGCTAAAGACAACCTCAAGTTGAGCCACGGTGTGTCCAGCTACAGATAAGCATCAGGCCCCAACCCACCGATTAAAGCTTTACGCCAGAGCCGTCATAGAGTCTGAGGCTTGACCCACCGTCATGCAATTAAAGAGGAAACCATAGCTATAAACCGTGATTTGGGTTTAAAACTAGGCATGCAGACTGTCGCATGATATCCAAGTTATATCCAACCCTTATATAAAGTTTTACTATCTTTTTGAATTGATCACTAAAATTAGGTTTTCCAACAATTCGTTTGAATTTATAAACTAAATCACCATAAAATATAGGTTCTGATATGTCTTGTTGCAGAAGAGTTTTTTACCCAATGTTGTATTTAACAATTAACTCTGAGTGTCTGTGGTAGAATTTAGAAAATGCTTTTCGAATTTTATGATATCTATAACCTTGTTTTAATAACTTAGCAGTTAAAAGTAAGTTTCGGTTGTTGAAGTCATCAACATTAGAACACACTCTAGCAAAACGAATAAGCTGAGAAATATATACACCATAGGAAGGAGAGCGAGGAACATCTCCATCAAGAAATGGGAAATTTACTATTTCAAAATTAAAATCATCCCGTTTATCATAAATTTTAGAGGAAACTATGCCATTTGTTATTGACAAGTTCAAGTCCAAAAACGGAGCTACAGAATCAGAGGAAGAATTCGCCTTATTTAACTGAAGCTCAGTGGGATATATCTGACCTACCATTTGTTCAAAATAAGGATTATCAATATTAAGTTAGTCATCTAAATATCTGGAGGTTGAGTTAAAAGCTTCACTTATATCAGTTTGATTATTGTCTGACAGAGACAACATAAAGTCTCTCTCAAAACAAAACAAAAACAAATCTGCAACAAGAGGAGAACAATTAGTACCCATTGGAATACCTACAATTTGTCTATATAATTTGGAGCCAAATCTTATAAATATATTGTCCAAAAGATAATGGAGCGCATCACACATTTTCTGACATGGCCACAATTTATATCGTTTAGGTTGTTCAGAAGTAAAAAAGGCATTTTTATCATTACAAGCCAAATAAAGTGAGCCCTCTCTGTTAAATGTTTGTTCAATTAATTCTGTTAGTTTTTCTTTGATTAGATTATGAGGCAATGTAGTATAGACAATAGAGAAATCATATCCAGACAAAACAGATGCTAGAAAACCTCTAGACTTCAATTTATAAATAAAGCCTCGATGATAACATTCGTCGGATTATTAGCGTATGTGTGCGTATTCGAGATTTTCTTTCATATGTTTAGCAATTCGTTGAGGGAGCGTCCTCTCAAATCGTTATAGTGTACATCAGTCGCTCTCAAATCAAATAAAAGAAATATAGAGTGTTCTCTTAAGTTTAACCCACAACTGCAGCAGACGACAAATTTTGCGACATCTTTCCGAATTTTCGAAAAAATAAGGTATGATATTTCATGAGAATCGTCTGCCAGCAGACGATTCTCAAGAAATATCATACAATATATTGCCTTATTTGTTGTTTTTTTTGAAAAAGCGGCAAAATTGGAAATTGTCGTCTGCTGAAATTATAGGTGGCGCTTTAAGGGTTAATCAGAAATATATCGTGATAGGCCTATGGGCATGATCAGTCAGCATTGAATGCATCCTTAATATGAGACTTAAGTTAGCTTCGCGCTGATTGTACGAGGATGGGGTCAAAAATTATGACACCAGCTAGTTTTTTTATATACTCGTGGAAAGACAGAATCCATGCCTTGTAAATGTTCACTATGCTCACACCTTTCAATCGAATTATTAAATACGCATGTAACAAAAGGGATCCACGAAAGAAGCACCACCTTGGAACGGTCAGTAAAAACATTTTGCTGGAGGGCTTAAACATATTCTACAAGAAACGTCGACCGAAGAAGGGCATCTGTGTTTTTATTTGTTACACGAAAATCAACCATATTCTCCTAATCTAGACCCTGTGACCTTTTTTCTCTTCTCTGGTCTCAAGAAAAGTTTTGCTGGCAGAAAATATACTTCCCGCCAAAAGTTAGGTGCCGCCATATTGGACCTCCTTAGAGATATATACCTGAAAAAGACTATAAGAAAGCATTCAATGTTTGGATTATAAGATTGAAACCGTGTGTATCTGGGAAAGGAGAGTACTTTGTTTAAACTTTTATTTCATTTTTGTATAACAACATGTGTATATATAATGCAAAAAGTTCACATACCGATCATTTCGAAATACAAAAAAGGGATTCAGAAGAAAGTCTATTGACTTTTTTTAAATCTGTTTCCCAGCTATTCAATATTAGAAATACAATAAACGTATGACTTGAATTGACATTAGTATGTATAAACAATACAGCAAAAACTTGACAATTCGAATTGGAATTAACCAGGTTTAACTGTATATATTATAATGTCAAAACTGCTGTTTAATACAAAGTATGCATTTTGACTTTTGAAAAGGAGAATGAATATTTTACAAATTGCAGTTATCCTTGTTGTCTCCACGGGGTTCGGAGATGATCAATTCTTGGGGGGAGGGAGGGTATGATCGTTGCCTCTATGTACCCAGCTAGCAGAATAGTCGTCAAACCAATCAGTTGTGAACATACAAGTATTTTGGTTGATAATATGCTATTGTTAGAACCTTGAGATATGATTTCTGCAAATGTAGTGTGATATTAGAGCATCGCTATGTGTATACAAAACATATTTTAAAAAGTACTATTATTGCAAACATTAAGGTATGTTCCATACAAATGCAATGCGTTATTGAAGCATTAATGTGTATATTCAAAACATTTTGACTTAATTATAAATTCTTGTACTATTTAAATATCTGCTTATTTTAAACAAAAGTTAGTTTTATATCACCATGGAGTAGAACGTTAAGATTAGGTTGACAGATATCTGACACTGAGTTTAATAGATCTCGTCTTAGGTCTGTATACTGATGACATACAAATAAGAAATGATGAGTATTTTCTATATCACCACAAGTACAATAGGGATTATCAAGTATATTTTTTGAATGCAGGTGTTGACGAAGAGGACTGCGTTCAGTTCTTAGTCTAGCATGATATATTTGACCAAGTCTCTTACCTGTGTTATAGTATCGGGGTGGTGTGATCAAGTTGGATTTCAGACTGTTTTTGAAGATGTTAAGGCTTGGAGAATTCTGAGTTTGCTCTGGGAGTTCATTCAAATCACGGACAGCAGAAGGCAAGAAAGATGTATAGTAAAAACGAGAATTCGTATGTAATGTTTGTAGATCTGAAGAGTTACGTAGAGGGTATTGTGACGCACTACCAACAGTAGCAGGCACAAGAGAAACAAGATAATCAGGGCAAAGTCCGTTTTTCATTTTATAAAACATGGTTAGCTTATGGTTTTTCCTTCTTGATCCCAGCGTTTCCCAACCTGTAACTGTGTGGAGAGAGTCAATGGAGGCTAACTTAGTTGCACTAGTAACTATTCTAGCAGCTTCATTTTGGATCTTATCTAATTCGTTTGATTCATATTGTGTGCAATTAATCCACACAACGTCAGCATATTCTAGCAGTGAGTGGACGTATAAATGAGAAGTTAATAGTCTGAAGGGATTTCCTATCTAGTTGAAATTTTAGTTTGCGCATTAAATTGATTCGTTTCCATGCTTTGGATTTGACTAGTTCGAGATGTTCATGCCAAGTGCAATCATTTGAAAAATGTGATACCAAGGTGCTTTTGAGAGTTAACTTCAGCAATTTGGGTTTGGTTCAACAGGACTGGAGGATGATATTGTTTGTTATGTTTCCTAGAGAGAAGGATAGACTCTGACTTCCCAGGATTAAAAGTCACTAGCCATTTGTCTGCCCAGTGATGGATTTTAGCCGGGTCCAAGTTTAACTGTTCCGCAGCCTGAATGGGGTCATTGACAATGATATACAAGCTAGTACCGTCAGCAAAAAGTCTTATAGAGGAGTTAATGTCTTCAACAATGTCATTGATATATAAAAGAAAAGGTCGAGGTCCAAGAATAGAGCCTTGTGGAAATCCATCCTTTACTGAAGACCAGGAAGAACTTTTACCAGGCAAAACAACCCTTTGTTTCCTGTCATTTAGATAATCAGAGAACCAAGTCAACAACGATAGATACACCTGCAGATTTAAGTTTAAAAAGAAGACCTTTATGTCAAACTCTATCAAAGGCTTTACTTATGTCACAAAATATGGCGCGAACTTTACCCTCATCAAGAGCTTTACAAAATGTATTGTAAATATCAATTAACTGATTTACAGTAGAATCACCTGGGACAAAACCTGATTGAAAAGCTGTAATGACGTTATTGTCTTGAAAGAAGTTAAAACGGTATTTATGCACATTTTTTTCCAAAACTTTGCTGACTGTTCTTAGAAGAGAGATTGGCCTGTAGTTGGACACATCAGATGGTTTATTTTTCTTATGGATTGGTGAGACATTAGCCTCTTTCCAAATATCTGGCACACTTCAAGAACTTAGAGACAAATTAAAAAGATCAGAGAGAGGAAGAGCAAGAGGTTGGGCAAGTTCTTTGAAAAGTCGATTGTTTATAAGATCAGGTCCAGCAGCTTTGCCAATAGGAAGTGATTTTAAAGTGTCTCTAACCTTTTTAGGTGTAACAATGATAGAGTCGAGTTTGTATGTGGTATTTTTCACTGTTTGAGGCAGAGTTGCTTGGCTATCATCTAACAGAATTTGTTCTGTGAAGAAGATGTTCAATATATTAGCTTTTTCCTTTTCCTCAGTGTAGATCTGTCCATTCTTATTCAATGGTGGTATGACATCAGTTTGATCAGGTTTAATAAAATGTTTTAAAGTTTTCCACCAGCCATTCTGTTTAGTGTTTGGACTTGCAAAATTTTCAGTTAATTTATTTAATACTTCTTGTTTAGATTTATAAATTTCCCTTGTTACGAAATTTATAAACTGTTTGTATGTTTCAAAGTGGTTAATATTACGGTGTTCTGATCAACCAGTGCGAAACCAAACTATGTTTTCCGTGCAATGTTGTATTATATTTGATTTGGAAAAGAAAATGGTGAATAATTGTAGAATTTGGCGCATAGATGTTTTGCGTTTTTTATCTTTTGGGCCTTAAGAGGTTTAAAAAGGGGTCAAAATTTGGAGCACCAATGTCCTGGCCGTTTAAGGTCGTATCAACCGCCTATCATTTAAAGCAGAGGATATTTTCGAAAATGTTTAAAGAAGATTTTTATATTCTTCTTTGTAGCAAAAAACGCTTTTGATTCATACACGAAATTTAATTTTTCCCTACATCATATTAATCTTGAATTGATAACCTTTTTAACCCTTAATGCGCCAATCACAACAAAAGTCGTCTGCTTTTCTCGTCTGCTGAAATGTTTAAGAAGCCTCTATGGCAAACAGTGTGGACCCAGATCAGACTGCTCCTATAGGAGCAGTCTGTTCTGGGTCCACCCTGTATGCTTCTATACTTAATTCGTCAGTAATGCTAGGCAATTATTTGCTGCAGACGACTTCAGCCGACGACATTTTCAGATGCATTTTTTTTTCTTGGCGCTTTAACATGGGTGGGCATCAGCGGAACTACCGCGAAATCGCGTCAACGTAAATTTGTTCCTTCGTCACATCCGGGACCTTTCGCGGTAGTGGCAACGCCACGGATAAGCCAAACAAAGGTAGGTACTCTCGCTTGTTTTGATCTTTTGTAAAAGAATGAGCTAACTATGTAAAAATCTAGCAATGCTATTCCATGTAGATATAGACGGATGGCTGAGAATGGGTTTGCTCCCCCCCCCCCTAGGGAATTTCGCAGACATATCCTATCTTGTAGAGAATTGAAAGCCGAGTCTTTTAAGAGATGTTTGCACTCTGTGCTCCGGGGCGTTAGTCTGTAAGAGCCTGTAACATACGTTACTTAATCAAACTAAGAAAAAGTAAATTGAAAGTTTAGGCTACAAATTTAAGACATTAAAATATTTATTTTTAAAAAGCATTCATATAGTCTGCATACTGGATATCTTAACTACGTATGACAGCTATTTGAACAAAATTGCGGCTTCCTAAGGTGTCATATGCGTTACATAAATCAGATAACCCATTAAAATTTGCAAGTGTGGCTAACATCATTTACATTCACAATCTCTCTGTGTGTTTTGCAAAATGTTTTTAACCATGTCTGACTAGCTTATGCAATTGGCTAACAGAAAAATTAAAGTTTGCTTCCCTAGCTTAAATATTTTTTCTGAAATAAGCAATTAAACAACCCTACCCCTACCCAGTTTTAAGGTGAAATGTTTGGTATTAAAACTAAAGTAAAAATAGTTAAACATATTTGCAGTTGATGAATGTGTTTCATTGTTTTGGATTTATTTGCTTATATGAAAAGACTCATAAATCTGCAAGTTTGTTGCAAAATTTTGAATATCAGAGGCTGTAACATATGTTACCTGATGTAATAAATGGACAAGCTCATTGTCTTTACGTAAGATATGCCTAAAAATGTTTTAATCTCCTCGAGGGAATTTTGCAGACACATTCCTTCTTATAGTACAACTCAAGCTGCATCAAATAAGGGATGTTTGCACTCTCTATGTTGGGGCGTTAGTCTGAAACAGCGTGTTACATGCGTTACTATATCAAATAAAGGAAATTTAGTTTGAAAGTTTGAGCTAAAATTATGAAAAAACTCGCAGCTGTTGGATATCTTACATTGTTTAGGGATTTTAAACTGGCTCCTATGATAAAGACTAATAGATCTGCCAGTTGTCATCAAGTTTTAAAGATCAGAGAGCGTTACATGTGTTAGCGTGATAAGTAAAATCATCAAACAGTATTTTGACATCAAGCTGAGTAAGGGCCTGCTCCATCCTAATCCCCTTTGGAATTCTGCAAACGAATTACATCTTATGTAACCATTCAAGGTGCATTTAATAAGAAATGTTTGCACTTTGTAAGTCGGGGCGTTAGCCTGTAACAGCTAGTTACATATGTTACTATATCAATTTGAGAATAAGAAATTTGAATGTTTGAGCTACCAAAAGAAGACATTAAAATTATCTAATAAATTGACATTCTTATAGTCTTTATACTGGATGTCTTTACTACATATGGAAGCTGTTAAACATTAATACGGCTAACTGTGATGTTATGTGCGTTACATGAACCTAATTATAATTTAAAAGCTATAATTGTGGCTATCGTCATGTAGTTAAACAACTACTATGACTTGGTTTCAAACTGTTTTATTAGATTTTACAAACATATACTTAATTGATGAATAGGAAAAACCAAGTTTGCTTTTCTATCTTAAATATATTGTCTTTTAGGAGCTAATACACAGCGCTACTCCCAGTTTTACAGAGAAGCGAATTTTGTTATTACCGTTTAAGTAAAACACATGAAAGCGATTACAGCGTGTGGATATTTTTCATTTTCTTAGTCTGTCTTGCTCATATATCTACAAGATGTCATTAAGTTAAAGATCAGGACACTTAATGTGTACTAATAAGTCCTTGGTGCCAAAACACTAGGAATTATATTCATTTCTGATTATCAAGCCCATGGACTGGTGTTACAGATGTTATCAATGACCTTTTGGACACATTTCCTAATACTGTGCATATAATGCTAAATATAGAGCCACAAATAGAAAAGATAGTTTTACATTTTTACAAGAAAATACAATAAATTAAATGATCCAAACTATTTCTCATCGATTTAACACTCATGTTAAACGTTTGTCGTTGTCTGCGTCTGTGGTAATCATCATTACCCGGTATCACACGCCTCCTTGCAACTAGTAGAATCATCACACAATATTTCAATCATTTACTAATATAAAATTTTACCACCAGTCCACTCAAAATTGATGAGCCATTATCAACTTTCCAATTTTGCCATTTATGGCTTGGAACATTCGGAAACTGATATGAATTCCTAATAGTTGGCTCTTTGAGTATGTGTTTCAAGTGATACTATGCAAGGAGGAGAAAGACTAAAGCTTTACAAGGAGAAAAAATATGCCACTAAGAGCAATGAGAACCTGAACTGATGTATCTTGATATTTCTGTGATAAAGAATCATATCTTAGCTGGGTAACTTTTATAAATGTAGCCTTTCCATACATGCAACCCACATATTTTCATCTAATAATGTCTCTGCTTTTATTATCTTTCCCCAAGCATTCAAAAACTTATTTGAAGTCATAGTACTTCTAAAGTGCTGAAACCGAGGTAACTCTTTCCCTTCAGATAAACGAACTAGATGTATCACAGCAGGTAAAGCAATGAAATGCAGGATGAAAAGAGCGCAAATTAGATCCTTTCAATTCAATGATTCACTAAGTTTCTAAGATAAGAGCGCTTATTAAAGGATGTAACATATATAACTCGTCATAATAAATGAGCAAGGGCATTGTCCTGACATCCTTTTTGATTACGCAGTCAGAGGCAAGTGTTTTCAATGGATCATGAAACGAGGCACCTTATCAACTTGTTTACTCTGTATAAATCTTCCATAGAGCATAATATAGAACTACTGGTTATCCCATTCTACCTATAGTCCACTTTCCTTCTTTTGAATGCAACAGCTAATGATATGGCTGCAAAAACTGAGAAATCATAGGTTTTACATTATTTTAAGACGTGCTTCAATGTACTGACATCAAAAAACAACCAACTGCAAACATAATTGATGGCAATGTCCAGCTTCATATTCTTTCTCTTATACCAGATAACTTTCAAGGTGTAACAGAAATTGTTTCAGACGGTCTGCCAAAACCATCAAGAGTCAACATTGTAACTAAAGAAAACTTATAAAGTTCTTTGGGCGCAGCAAAATACTATTGATCTAAGACCTGAGGACTTGAGCACCAAAAGACTGGATAGGTTCCATGGCAAATGATGCAAAAAAGGAGCCTATCAAATTTCTGTTTGACCAATGTCAGAAATCTTAAAGTATTCTTAGAGGTACATGGTAGAGACATAGATTTTGCAAAATCAGAGCAAAGTTATCATTTGACTAGCACAGATGCAGAGACAGCTGCAGTTAGATTGCTCTTGTCACTTCACAGGAAGAGATATATAACAGAGTCATACTCCATTGTATGCATATATGTGAAATGGCATTAAACCCATATTTAATCAGGTGTTTGATCCCATGACACTGACATGCCGTTTCGGCTTTTGAAGAATGCTAAGGATTCAAGTTTGGCTGAGTCAAGTTGTTTGACGCTGGCACTGATCACACATACAAAGAAAATTAAGTCTTTTGATGGCTAAAGAGGAGGATCACACGAAATGCCTATAAGTGATGTTTGTCACAATTACCAATTTTAAAAAGTAATCTTAATTAATGTAACACATATGACACCATAGGAAGCTGTTTATTTGTTAAAAAAAATTTCTTATGTATCAAAGGTATTCAGCATGCAAACTACATGAATAATTCAAATAAATAGATAGTTTTATGTCTTCTTTCCGTTTCTCAGACTTTCAATTCATTTATTCTTAAATTGATATGGTAACATTTGTATCATACCATTACAGGCTAACCCCCTAGTTAATAGAGTGCAAACATCTCTTATTTGATGCAGCTTGAATTGTTCTTTAAGGTAGGATATGTCTGCACAATTCCCAAAGGGGTGGAGAGGAACAGGGTTGTACTCAGTTTGCAATCCTAATACAATGCCATGATTCTACTGGTTGTGATGAAATGGGTGATTATTTTGCAATAGAAGCAGACACAATGATAGACATTGTGAGGGTGACTTGAATAAAGATTGTTTTTGAATAATTTTATTTAATAGGAATGATTATTAAATTGTGTCATTTAGATGAGAACTATTATTTTCTATCTATATGTCTATATATTTTAATATTATAGGCATTAGGAAATATGTGATTACAAAGGTTATATATAACATAGGTAACACAATTCCAAGGGCTTGTTATCAGCAATTACTGTAATTACTAAGACTAAGGCACCAGAGGCTAGAGATTAATAGGAAAACATGTGAAAAACCGTATTTTTCTGAAATATCATCTCTTACTTCCAAGAAAATTTCCTAGCTCATTCATTATGCCATGTAACATACGTTACATACTTTAATAAGTGCTCTGATCCTGATGTCCAACTTGCAATTGTATGATTCTTTATTGCATTAGCAAGACAGTGCCAAAAATGTAAGATATCCACGAGCGTCAAATATTTTCATATATTTTTCTTCAATAATAGATACCAAAATTGGATACTTAAAATTGGGGGTAGGGTTGTTTAATAGCTCATATAAAACAATGTATTTGAGATAGAAACGCAAACTTTGTTTTTCTATTAGTCAAATGAGTACTTTAGTAAACTAAGATTAAAAACACTTGTAAAAATGCACAAATCGTCTGTAAAATGAATGATGTTAGTCACGATTTCAACTTTCAAAGGGAAATTTAATCTATGTAACGCATATAACACTATTGAAGGCTGTAATTTTGTTTAAAATGCTGCTTTTATGTAGCTTAGGCATCCAGCTTGCAAACTACATAAGAAATTTGAATAATTAGATGGTTTAATGTCTTCTTTCTGTAGCTCAAACTTTCATTTTGATTTTTTCCTTAGTTTGTTACAGTAACATATGTAACAGGCTGTCAGAGACTAACGCCCCGGAGCACAGAGTGCAAACATCTCTTAAAAGATGCGGCTTGAAATTTTCTTCAAGATAGGATATGTCTGCAAAATTCCCTAGGGGGGGGGGGGGGGGGAGCAGGACCTTTTTTAGCTCGAAGTCTAATATGATTTACCTTGGCAAACAGGCCAAACGTGATGTTGAAAAAAGCTTTGCTTTGAGATGAGGACCGTAACCAAATCGAACACAGAACGGGATTTCTTCAGTTTTATGTCAAAACGATGAAAGTATGCAGATGTTTTGCCAGTTTTAGCTCAGAACAAGCGCATTTTACAAATTGCATGTACATAACAGCCCTTATTCTTCCTTCAGACGTAAAAAAAATCAAACCGATCATGTTCTATGAAGGAATTATGCCAAAGATTTTAGGCGCAATAGCGCCTTTGCCATCGCGGTAGCTGTAACGTCACGCTCTAGTTCCTTGGAGTATACAATATTAGTGCATGCAGGCACAGAGAGAAATGTGTGTAATACTGTAGTATCTTCTGATACACACCAAACCACCACCAATTTTGCTGAAAGAATGTGTATAAACAGATATAAACGCTTTTGTAAACAGTGAGGATCCAAATCTGCTGGCGTCTTCAGAAACCACCTGATCAGGATCTACATGATTTCCAGACTACATGTGAGTTTGTAGTAATTAATCAAAATATAATAGAGTTCGTTTAGCTTAAATTAGTGAAAATAAATGGCTAAGTCTTATTTGTCCTAAATGAAATGGGATAAGGACGGACAAGTCGGGCATTGTATTTCCACATCCTGCTGAGGGAGTTACCCTAAGCTGCTTGTTTGTTTTGTTTGATTTGATTCTTTACGTCCCATCAACAATCTTTCAGTTAAACAGGGGCGGGGCTTCCTGGGTTGATCCAGTTCTAAGCTAGGATAAATGTGTCTTGCTCAAGGACTACAACACAGTGACACCGGTGAGGCTCGAACAGGCGACCCCTCGGTCTGGAGTCAAGCAATCTACCACTGACAACTGCGCTCTCTACTGCTTGTTTGGTAAACAGTGAAGATCAAGATAAAATGCTGCATTATGCAGCATTTCATCTGGGTCTGCTTTGTTTGCTTCTAAAAACAAAATAAATCTTCAGAGAAAGAACTACATTTTTTGGAGAACGGGGGATTTTAGCATAAATACTGATGCCCTAAATATATACAATGGACCATCCTGACATAATTGTACAAAATGTATATAGGGCCGAACTTTAAAGATATGTTGGTTGTTTTGATTTTTGTAAAAGAATGAACTAACTATGTAAAAATCTGGCAATGCTATTCCATGTAGATATGATTAACCTTGCTAAACAGGCCAAACGTGATGTTGAAAAAAGCTTTATTTGTAGATGAGAACCAAATCGAACCCAGAACGGGATTTCGTCAGTTTTATGTCAAAACGAAGAAAGTATGCAAATGTTTTGCTAGTTTTTACGATGGCCCAAATGGCTCACTTTTTCATTTCAGTGACAATTCTGAATTCTGAATTCTGAATTCTGAATTCCGAATTCTGAATTCTGAATTCCGAATTCTGAATTCTGAATTTTGAATAAACTTGATAGACGCTTTCATTTACTATTTCATATACTTACGTAAAACGCCAGACAGAGTGAGTACACCCTACCCTCCAGAGAATTGTACTTAAGGGGTTTATTCAGTAGAAAAGGGGGTACTTGGTGAAGTAGAAGTTCCTGTGTGGAGTTCTGGGTACTCCCTTTTGCACATAGAATAACGCATAATCCATAGAGTACCTCCTGCGCAAGCGCTTAAATAGCCCTACTGAAGTAGGCACCTTTCTTCTAGCGGGTACTCCATACCTTACAGAGTATCATATGGGGAATAGGTGTTACCTGTAGAGTGGGGGTTCTCTGTAGATACGCCATGGGGGTTGAGGTACTCTGTAGAGTAGAGGTTCTTCCTAGAGTAGGAGGCACGCATGTGTGTTTATTGGTTACTAGTACACCCTAGTCTAGAATGGTAATCTGTGCAGTAAGGGTTATTATGTACATAAGAGTTACACTGTAAGATAGGGCCTGTATACCATTTGAGGTAACTTTTGAATGTCAATAATAATTCACAATTCTGAATTCTGAATTCCGAATTCTGAATTCCGAATTCCGAATTCTGAATTCTGAATTCCGAATTCTGAATTCCGAATTCTGAATTCCGAATTCTGAATTCCGAATTCTGAATTCCGAATTCTGAATTCTGAATTTTGAATTCTGAATTTTGAATTAACTTGATAGACGCTTTCATTTACTATATCATACACTTGTGTAAAGTGCAAGACAGACTGAGTTCAAAATGGCCGTGCAGATTTGATATTTTTAATTGATAACTAGTATTTGCGTAATTTGAAGTATTGAAATACTGATATTTACGAAAGCCCGGTAGTGCCATTTCTAATTTCTTACTTCTAACTTCTAACATCTATGCGTGCAGACACCCATGTTTGTCTGTCTGTCTGTCTGTAGGTATGTATATACATGTATGTGTGTATGTCTCAATGAGGGTTTTATAGAAACACTCTGCGCATGTTGTGAACCATGTCAATCTACATTGGCACCTGACACCTGGATGTCTGTGAGTGTCCAAAAAGTGTCACAGACTGATCGAATATTTTTGGGCGGGTCCTAGGAGGTTAAAATAGGGCTTAACTCGATTGTCATCGAAATCCTGTAAATCTGCGAGTCACCAAAATGTGTCGTAGACCGATGCATTGGCTTGGGGAGTGACGAAGAAGTTTAAAACAGAGTTTGGCTCGATTGGCACCGGAATCCTGAAATGGATTGGGGAGGAGGGTCTGTGTCCATACATGCGTGCGTTCATGCGTGCAGACACCCATGTCTGTCTGTCTGTCAATTTGTCTGACTGTATGTATGTATGTATGTATGTATGTATGTATGTATGTATGTATGTATGTATGTATGTATGTATGTATGTATGTATGTATGTATGTATGTATGTATGTATGTATGTATGTATGTATGTATGTATGTATGTATGGAATAATTATGTATGTATGTATGTATGTATGTATGTATGTATGTATGTATTTATGTATGTATGTATGTATGTATGTATGTATGTATGTATGTATGTATGTATGTATGTATGTATGTATGTATGTATGTATGTATGTATGTATGTATGTATGTATGTATGTACGTACGTGCGCACGTACGTACGTAACGTACGTTCGTACGTACATACATACGACACACACACACACACACACACACACACATACACACACACACACACATTCAATTAAACCCTCATTTTGACATACATACATTCATACATGTATGTATGTATGTATGTATGTATGTATGTATGTATGTATGTATGTAGGTATGTTCGTACGTACGCACGTACGTACGTATGTACGTGCGTATGTATGTATGTATATATGTATGTATGTATGTATGTATGTATGAATGTATGTATGTATGTAATGTATGTTCGTATGTACGTACGTACATACATACATACTTGTATGCTTGTGTGTGTGTCTTTGTATGTATGTATGTATGTATGTATGTATATATGTAATAATTATGTATGAATGTATGGAATAAGTATGTATGTATGTATGTATGTATGTATGTATGTATGTATGTATGTATGTATGTATGTATGTATGTATGTATGTATGTATGTATGTATGTATGTATGTATGTGTGTGTGTATGTATGTATGAATGTATGTATGTATGTATGTAATGTATGTTCGTGTGTACGTACGTACCTATGTACATACATACATACATACATACATACATACATACATACATACATACATACATACATACATACATACATACATACATACATACATACATACATACATACATAACTATTCCATACATACATGTACGTACTTACATATATGTATGTATGTATGTATGTATGTATGTATTTATGTATGTATGTATGTATGTATGTATGTATGTATGTATGTATGTATGTATGTATGTATGTATGTATGAATGTATGCATGTATGTATATATGAAATGTATGTATGTATGTTTGAATGTATGTTCGTACGTACGTACGCACGTGCATACGTAATGTATGTATGTACGTTCGTACGTACTTACGTTCGTTCGTACGTACATACATACAATACACACACACACACACACACACACACACACACACACACACACACACACACACATTCAATTAAACCCTCATTTTGACATACATACATTCATACATGTATGAATGTATGTATGTATGTATGTATGTATGTATGTATGTATGGTACGTTCGTACATACATACATACATACATACATACATACATACATACATACATACATACATACATACATACATACATACATACATACATACATACATACATACATACATACATACATACATACATACATACATACATACATACATACATACATACATACATACATACATACATACATACATACATACATACATACATACATACATACATACAGACAGACAGACAGACAGACAGACATACATACATACATACATACATACATACATACATACATACATACATACATACATACATACATACATACATACATACATACATACATACATACATACATACATACATACTGTCAATCAGACAGATGGACAGACAGAGAGATGTGTGTCTGCACGCATATACGCACGCATGCATAGACAAAAAAGTGCCAACATACAAACATCGAAGTTAGAAGTAAGAAGTTAGAAACTAGAAGTAAGAAGTTAGCAGTAAGAAGTTAGAAGTTAGTAATGGGAAAATTCAAAGACTGCCATAAAAACATACATTCATACATATTCACAAACAGGCGCGCACACACAGACACCGACCCTCCCCAATCCATTCCACTGTTGTTTGACAATTTCTGGACACATGCAGACTTTCAGGATTCCGGTGCCAATCGAACTAAACTCTGTTTTGAACTCCTGCGTCACTCTCCAAGCCAATGCATCGTTCTGCGACATATTCTGGTGACTCGCAGACTTCCAGGATTCAGGTACCAATCGAGTTAAGCCCTGTTTTTACCTCCTAGGACCCACCCAAAAGCATTCGATCAGTCTGTGACACTTTCTGGACACTCGCAGACTTCCAGTCTGACATGTTTCACAACATGCGCAGAGTGTTCCAATCAAACCCTCATTTGGACATACACACATACGTGTATATACATACCTACCTACACACAGACAGACATAGGCGTCTGCACGCATATACTCACGCATGCATGGACACTTAATTAGCATTCTCCCTAAGAATCATGCAGATGGTGATTAGTGACTAGTCACAGAAATCAATAATTTTACCTCTATTTAATCAGACTTGTTGAAAAACTTTCACAAAACAAAGCATTCCCTTTTTCTGACAGTGGTTGCCATGGAAACCGGAAATTAAGATTTCTTGGAGATTGGCGGAGAGTTGCCCAAGGATAATTGTGAAATTGACACTTTTCAAGCTGGCTTTTAAAATACTAGTTTTATTTTGATTACATTCACTGCTAGTGAAAAATGAAATATGCCGTTTGTATTCTGTTGCCTAGCAACAAATGTAACACCATGGAAACCAATTTTCAAAACAATAAAAAATTGACCATTTTCAAATCTGATTATCTTTTTACAGCAAAGCTGTATATGAAAGACATACATAGTGTCTAAATAACCCATGTCTGATTTACAAATGCCATGAATAAAAAAACTCAAAATGTTTATATTTTTTCTTCCTTGGCAACGGAACTAACTGACCGTCAGAATTTTACAAAATACAGCAATTCTAATGCAAATTATCTTGTTTCTACAAACAGAAATATGGATTATGTAAACCCATTCTGGCAAGTCTACATCTGTTAAGCAAAAACATACAATTGAAAATAATGAAATTATTTAAATATAGGTTACCATGGCAACCAAACCATCATATTGTCAGTTATTTTACAAAAAAAGAGCATATACAAAGCAAAACATCTCCCCTAAATAAAGGATCAAATCGATTATTTTAGCATATATTACGTAACCAGCACCTGATTTTCAACATCAAATTCAAATTAACAAATGAATTATCTCAATTCATGTTACCATGGCAACCAAACATCATATAATCAGCGATTTCACAAAAAAATGACATATTCAACAAAGAGGGCATATTCTATGCAAACTACCTCCTTTCAGCATGACAAAATATGAGTTATTTCCAACATATTTTACACAATCTATATCTGTTATACAAGTACACAAATAATAGTTTTAAAGACTCCAGATTAGAGTTACCATGGCAACAGTTACAGGAAAAGCCACAAAAGTTTTTAACTTTATGGCCAAAAAATATGACAAATATTGAGATTTGCCCAAGGAAAAATGTGAAATTGAAACCTTTCAGGCTGATACGAGTTTTCCTTTGATTACATTTACTGATGGCCATATTAATTGTATTTATAATTTTAGTAAGCTATGTTCCGTTCTCTCAGTTAATTGCTCATTGCCATGGTAAACAAAAGGAAGGAATTTGGCCTAAAACGGCCAAAAAATGTGAAAAGACATTTTTGCACATTCACATATCCAATAACACACCAATTTTGATTCTGATCTTTATATGCTGAAACATTATAGCTCCAAGGCAGTAGATTAAAATAATAAATAAACTCAATATGATCTTTGTACAAATCATTCCAGACTACCAAAGGAGGGTGGGGTTACCAATCTTAGAAAACTCTATTTTGTGGAATATTTGAACCACTACAATCATTTTCCCTGCCTACTAAGAGGTGCATACAATTATTGATAAGTTCTAAATGGTATTCACCTTTCATACAATCAAGGAACATGCATCTGGTCTATCACTTTCTGGTCGTAACCATGGAAACAATAACTGAACTATACAGAAAAACATAAACTTGTTTTGGCTTCAAAGCTATAAAATCATTTTAAATTGATTTATCCAAAGCTTGTTCTAAAATTTTATACTCAACTATCTTGATGCACATCAAATTCTGTAATATAATAACTAGGTGGAACAATTCTAACCACTATTAAATACAATTAATTTCATTTCCATTCTGCAAAAGGCCTGTGATTGTTTCCATGGTTACAACCAGAAACAGGTAAAACCAAATTCATGTTTAACAGTTTATGAAACTCAAAGGTCCCCATTACATATTGGCAGTATTCAAATATGTCAATATCTCTGCCACTATTTGGCATACTTGCTAAAAGTTATTGAAATAAGTTTTTGTTATAACCTGATTACCTCACCTCACCCAATTTAAAGAACTGTAATTGTTACAAATTATTCAGTTTTCATATCATATTGATAATATCAATAAGACTCAACTCATTTCTCCTTTTAGCTAATTCAAAACTTATTATTATTAGCTGGAATCACCTTAACACTTCTAGAGATAGATAGGCTGTATTGTATTCAAAAAGTTTTAATGACTAAAATAATGTTTCTTATATATCTGGCTACCCCACCAACTTTCAACGTTTATAATTGTTACCAAATAAAACTTTACTCATTAATTTTACTTAAATCATATTGATAATGTTAATATGTTTCAACATAACTATCTTTTATACACATTGGGAACTTGCATAATAACCATCTGTACATTTTACTGTTTAAAGGCGCAATACATTTAATATCCATTTTACAAAAGGCCTGTGTTTGTTTCCATGGTAACGGCAAGAACGAGGTAAACCACACACATGTTTTTACAGTCTATAAAAAACTTGGAGGCCCCTATCAAGTATTGGCAGTATGCAAATATGCCATCTTCCCCCCACCACTATTGGGAAAACTTGTTTAAAAATCACTAAAACTCGTTTTGGTTATATATCTGGCTACCCCACCCACTTTTAAAGTCTATAAATGTTACTATATCAAACTAAACTTATTAATTTTGCTGGAATCAAATTGATAATTTTAATATATCTCAACAAAACTATCTTTTAAACATATTAAAACTTGAATAATATCCAACTGGAAATGTTAACCACTTTAAGATGCAATCTATTTAATCTCTATTTTGCGACAGTACTCTGAATGTTCCCATGGTTAACCCCAGAAGGTGGTCAAATCTACGCATGATTTCGTGTTTTATGAAAGCTAATACCATTTAGAACTTAAAGCTGCTTAGTCTGTAACTTTTGATCTTCTAATTTTAAAAATATTTTTTTTTTATTTTTCAAGAACACAGTAAAATACTCAAATTCAGGTAAACATTTAACCATTTTCGTAAATCTTAACAAGTTATCACTATCAAAACAACTGCATTTATGTTAAAATTCAACGGTCTAGAATTATTGGAGGGACGCAAATAATTACCAACAAGAGAAAAATACACCTATTTGATAAGATAATTCACTTTTCCATGCAGTTTTCAGCTGTACTGAACATTTTTATTGTGAAAACATAGCTTAATTCTACTTTTACAAATGATTTAAAAAGAAAATAAAAATTTTCGAAAAATGTTCATAGTTACAGAGTATGCAGCTTTAACATTAACTGTATATGTCTTTATGTACACTGGGGGATTGGCTGTAGTAGTTCAAAAATGCCAAAAATAGGCTTTTTTATACCTGGCTACCCCACTAACTTTGGTTGCCATGGTAACAAGGAAAATTGAATATTTTGAACATTTTCATTTTTTTATTACTGAGGCCTAGCATCAGTGGATATCCATAAAATAAAATTCATCCCTTTTGATATTTCCTGTCTCAACAACTATTATTTAAAAATGGTCATAAAGTGAAATTTCAGGCCAGTAGCAATATTCTCGTTGCCATGAAAACCAAATTGAGACACAAAACCAAACTAGCGTGTGTGCAACTTTTCAAGTTTGTATCGATGCTTCGTATGCTATATAAGCTAATGTCTACAAATTTGTGTTTGTTGGTCTTTTTATTCTGTTAAGTTAGGCATTTTTCCAATTTTGCTATTATGTTGCTACTTTGGTTGCCATGGATACCAAATATAGAAACATTTTGACCTTTTTTATTCTTTCATTTAAGACACAAGGCATTAGTGTATATTCCTTATGCTGTCACCTTTAATCTCACCTTTGCTGTAAAAAGATAATTTGGATAGAAATTTGTCAATTTAAGCCTCCAAATATATCAAAGAGATAGCCCCTCTTCGTTGCCATAGAAACATACTCTGCAAGTTTTTTTATCCTTTACCATTTGTGATATTGAAAGTTAATACCTTATTGATTTTTTTCATACAGTATAAACCATTATACTTTAAAAGATAAATAGGCTGCATTGTCTTCAAAAAGTGTAATTTTTCATTTTTCCAAAACTAGAAAACGTGCTTCTGGAGGCAAAATCTTTAACTGGTCGTTGCCATGGTAACGGCATGACAATAACCGTTTCCCTTTGGCTATGTGACTTTTATGTTATAAGGAATCTATTGCGCCAACTTTTTGGCATTCTGAAAAAGTCACTTATCAGCTTTTCTACTGGGTCCGCATGATTCTTAGGGAGAATGCTAATCAAGTGCCAACATACAAACATCGAAGTTAGAAGTTAGAATTAAGAAGTTAGAAGTTAGAAGTAAGATATGGCTCTACCAGGCTTCTTGCATAAGCCTGGTAGGGCCACTTATTATTTTTTACATAGATGTTAGAAGTAAAAAATTAGGAATGGCACTACCGGGCTTTCGTAAATATCAGTATTTCAAATGCTGTCAAATAATACTTCAAATCACACAAATACTAGTTATCAACTAAAGATATCAAATCTGCACGGTCATTTTGAACTCAGTCTGTCTGGCGCTTTACACAAGTGTATGATATAGTAAATGAAAGCGTCTATCAAGTTAATTCAAAATTCAGAATTCGGAATTCGGAATTCAGAATTCAGAATTCGGAATTCAGAATTCGGAATTCAGAATTCGGAATTCAGAATTCGGAATTCAGAATTCAGAATTCGGAATTCAGAATTCAGAATTCAGAATTCAGAATTGTGAATTATTATTGACATTCAAAAGTTATCTCAAATGGTATATAGGCCCTATCTTACAGTGTTACCCTTATGTACATAATAACCCTTACTGCACAGATTACCATTCTAGACTAGGGTGTACTAGTAACCAATAAACATCCATGCGTGCCTCCTACTCTAGGAAGAACCTCTACTCTACAGAGTACCTCAACCCCCATGGCGTATTTACAGAGAACCCCCACTCTACAGGTAACACCTATTCCCCATATGGTACTATGTAGGGTAAGGAGTACCCACTAGAAGAAAGGTGCCTACTTCAGTAGGGCTATTTAAGCGCTTGCGCAGGAGGTACTCTATGGATTATGCGTTATTCTATGTGCAAAAGGGAGTACCCCAAACTCCACACAGGAACTTCTACTTCACAAAGCACCCCCTTTTCTACTGAATAAACCCCTTAAGTACAATTCTCTGGAGGGTAGGGTGTACTCACTCTGTCTGGCGCTTTACACAAGTGTATGATATAGTAAATGAAAGCGTCTATCAAGTTTATTCAAAATTCAGAATTCAGAATTCGGAATTCGGAATTCAGAATTCAGAATTGTGAATTGTCACTGAAATGAAAAAGTGAGCCATTTGGGCCATCGTAAGTTTTAGCTCAGAACAAGCTCATTTTACACATGGCATGTACATAACAGCTCTTATCCGTCCTTCGCACGTAAAAATCGAACCGATCATGTTCTATAAGGAATTATGCCAAAGTTTTCACGCGCAGTAGGTCCTTCGCCGTAGTTGTAACGTCACGCTCTATGAAGGAATGGTGCCAAGTTTTCAGGCGCAGTAGCGCCTGCGCCATCGCGGTAGTAGTAACGTCACGCTCTAGTTCCTTCGAGTATACCATGTTAGTACATGCAGTGCATGCAGGCTCGGAAAGAAATGTGTGTAATATTGTAGTATCAACTGAAACACACCGAACCACCACCAATCCATCTCAAACGCTGATCCCCGTGTACAAACTAGCACACTTACCCCTGCCCTACTCCAAACCCTCACCTCAAAGACCCCCATAGCCTTAAGCTCTGCATTTTGCGCAGATGCGGTACAGATGTAAATACTTGAAGTGTATATCATGTATATATGTGTCAGTACATGAGATTTTGTCACTTATCGCATGTGCCTCGACTCAGATTAGCTTGCGCATTTTAAAGTTTCACCAGACCTTTTCGGCTGCTCGCACACACTGCAAAGTATGGATGTAGATATAGACAAGAACAAACTTTAGACCACCCGCTGGATACGTCAGCATAAGCGTATTAAGAAGGCTTTTGCAATTCGTACCTGTATATATCTCATGTACTAACACACATATATATGTAGATAAATGATATACACTTCAAGTATATTTAATTATGGTATATGCTATATTTAATTAGGGTATATGCTATATTTAATTATGGTATATGCCATATTTTATTATGGTATATACCATAATTAATTGTGGTATATACTATAATTAATCTTTTTGCTCCTTTCGGTACACCACAGATAAATGATATACACTTCAAGTATATGTGGGCTAGTGGACGAGACCTGATGCTTACATCTGTAGTGCATCTGCGCAAAAGGCTGAGCTAAATGTTGTGGGGGCCTTGGAGGTGAGCAGGAGTAAGTGTGCTAATTTGTACACTGGGATCAGCGTTTGAGATGGATTGGTGGTGGTTTGGGGTGTTTCAGAAGATATTATACACAGTTCTTTCCGCGCTTTCATGCACTGCATGTACTGACATGGTATACTCGAAGGAACTAGAGCGTGACGTTACTACTACCGCGATGACGCAGGCGCTACTGCGCCTGAAAACTTTGGCACCATTCCTTCATAGAGCCTGATCGGTTCAATTTTTTTATGTCCGAAGGAAGAATAAGGGCTGTTATGTACATGCAATTTGTAAAATGCGCTTGTTCTAAGCTAAAACTGGCAAAACATCTGCATACTTTCTTCGTTTTGACATAAAACTGAAGAAATCCCGTTCTGTGTTCGATTTGGTTTCGGTCCTCATCTCAAAGCAAAGCTTTTTTCAACATCACGTTTGGCCTGTTTGCCAAGGTAAATCATATCTACATGGAATAGCATTGCCAGATTTTTACATAGTTAGCCCATTCTTTTACAAAAGATCAAAACAAGCGAGAGTACCTACCTTTGTTTGGCTTTTCCGTGACGTTGCTACTACCGCGAAAGGTCCCGGATGTGACGAAGGAACAAATTTACGTTGACGCGATTTCGCGGTAGTTCCGCTGATGCCCACCCGTGTATTAGGGTTAATCTCCTATATGTTGTTTGTAATGGCATATGTAAACTATTGAACATTCTTGCAATTTTTGGTAGTACAATGTACTTCACCAGATTTTGTCGCTGATCACAGCATGAAATTGTTTTTATAAGAACAAAAACATTTTAAGATGCATTATCGCAGTAGCGAAATGGTTTTGTGTGTGTCAAAGTGGCTCATAAGTCATCGTTTGCCTTGTTACATGTCTACCCATGTAAAGCTCAGCGATAAATCTGAACAGGCTGCATGGATGTAAAGGTTGACCAGAGTCATTGCTTGACTGCACGGATGTGCTGGCTGACCTGATTCCTGTCATTTGTAGGTTTTTGAGCGTTCTAGCTGATGGAATAGTCTCTGGTAAAGGGAACCTAAGGGGAGTGGATACTATTTCAGAAGAATTAAATCATACATGAATGCGAATGGCTTATTATTCAAAGAAAAGGAAAACAGAAAGAATTGCTAATTGGGGATTCTTTATTTAAGCAAAGAATTTGCTACTAGTGGGTTTTCCAGTTGAGGAAAGAAGTTGCTCCCAAGAGATTTTCCATTATAGGAAAGAATAATCAACTTGTGATTTTTCCAGTTAAGGCAAGAAGTTGCTAACAGACAATGACTCTAAGCTGCTAGAGGGAGATATCACTATGTCTGAACTAACTAAAGCTCTTAAAACATGAAAAACAACAAAAGTCCAGGAACAGATGGCTTTTCCAGCGAATTTTTCAAGGTTTTCTGGAAAAAAAATAGGATTTTTTGTTATGCGATCAGTAAATTATAGTTACAACATAGGAGAATTATCGTTGATTCAAAGACAAGGCATAACCACTTTAATACCCAAGGAAAACAAATCCAGGCAAAAAATAACTAACTATAGGCCAATATGTCTATTAAATACAGTATATAAGATTGCCTCTGCCTCAATAGCTAATCGCATAAAAACAGTCATTGACAAACTTATCCGTAGAGATCAGTCAGGCTTTATATCAGGTAGGTACATTGGAGATAACACAAGAATAGTTTTTGATTTGATGCAGTTTGTGGACGAGAAAAACATTCCAGGATTATTACTGCTAATAGACCGTTGAAAAGGCATATGACTCGCTGTCATGGTCATTTATGAAAAACGTACTTAAATCATTTAATTTTGGTCCATCAATAATTAAGTGGATATCAACATTTTACAACAAAACACAAGTAGCTATAATTCAGGGTGGCAATCTCTCCTCCTTCTTTTACACAGAACGAGGCTGTAAACAGGGAGACCCAATTTCCCAATATTTATTCATACTCTGGGCAGAAATTCAAGAATAACAAAAAAATCAAAGGGATGAAAATCAATAATAAAGAATTCATTCTAACTCAATACGCTGATGACACTTCTGTCATACTGGACGGATCAGAAGAATCTCTAAATGAAACTTTAAGCGAACTAGAAAATTACGCAAAATTTTCAGGCCTAAAAGTTAACTTCACAAAAACACATGTGGTATGGATAGGTTCAAAAAAGTATAGCACTGACTCTATAAAAACAAAATGGAAACTAAATTGGGGAGTAGACAGATTCAAACTATTAGGAATTACAGTTGACACCGATCTAGACAAAATGTTGACTCTAAATTTTACAGATAAGATATCAAACATAAAAACAAAAATTAATTATTGGAACCGTAGAAGTCTCACTCCCATAGGGAGGATAACTGTCATAAAATCTCTTCTCCTTTCAAGTCTTAATCACTTATTCATTTCACTCCCAAACCCTAATGAAAAACTGCTGAAAGACTTAAATGAACTATTTTTCAACTTCATCTGGACAGGCACTAGTAGAATCAAAAAGACAGTTTTATGTCAAGAATACTGTAACGGTGGTTTGAAAATGGTCAACATAACCGCCTTTATTGCTGCTCTTAAAACAACTTGGTTAAGGAAGATAATTACTGATAACAACAGCCCATGGAGTATAATACTACAGTCTATGACTGATACAAAAATATTTTCAATTTAGGGACACACTTTATAACGGAAAAATTACTACCTAAAATAAAAAACAAATTTTGGAAAGATGTATTCTCATCTCATATACAAATAGTACCAAAGAACACACCAACAGAGATACAACAATTCCAAACCATTCCAATTTTCTCCAACGAAAACATCAAAATAGGGGATAAAACCGTGTATTACAAATCATGTTTCGAAAATGGCATCAAATTCATCAACGATCTCACAAACAACGATGGTAGTATCTATACATATGATGAACTAAAGGCAACATATAATGTCACGATTAATTTTCTACAATATTCAGGTTTGGTAAGATCAATTCTTGCCTGGAAGAAAACGTTAAATCTAGCTAACATACGACATAAAGAGATAAACCCTATCATACCATTTTCAATCCAAATATATCTAAAAAAATAAAAAAAAGGAGCACAAGACATGTACAATCTACTAAACAAAGCAACAGACATCCCCTCTGTAAAAATCTCTTGGAATAAAAAATACAAATTTGAAGATGAAGAGTGGGGGGAAAATATTTTCTGACCCATTTAAAATCACCAAAGACAGTACAGTTCAATGGTTCCAAAGCAGAATTAATAATAAAATTTTAGCAACGAATACTTATTTATACAAAATCAAACTCATTGGAGACCCAAAATGTACATTCTGCAATAAAACAGACGAAACTATCGAACATCTTTTATGGGAATGTGAACATGTCAAAAGTTTTTTAAATGAAACAACTTCATGGCTTATTCAACATGGTATACATATAACATTAAGCGAAAAATCATTCATATTCGGAATAGATCCAAATCAGAAAAGTGATATCAATAAACTAGTTCTTATAGAAATAAAATATTATATATACTATGCAAGATGCAGCAAAAGCAACATGAACCTCACAGTGCTACAACACAGACTTGAACTTCTATACCAAACATATAAGTACTCGTCCATTTCAACAGGGAAATATAAAAAAATTTCAAACAAACTGGCAAAATTACCATAACTTATTAGACAAAACAGCAGACTAAAGATTTTAATAACTATTTATATAAAAAAATAGCAAATAAAATAGAACTCAGCATTTGCTAGCCTGTGTCGCGCTCACACCCCATATACTCTCTAGATACCCTCTCTTCCTTCTATTTTTCTTCTTTAGCTAAAATAAATCTTCTCCGTAACTTAACTTTAGTAATACTTAAAACAATCTAATACTTCTCACACCGTATTAATATACACGTATGTACATACTCTGGAGAATGAAAGGCGTGAGAATGAGAACCATACAACTGTATATAATTATTGTAAGATGTGAACAGAGGGATGGCCCTCCCCGACCCTCTCAAATCATGTTACGGGGAGATTAAAAAAAAAATATGAGACAGTTCTTTGAGTACATGTGTACCCACAGCATTGAAAAGTTGAGAGTGCGTAAGCGGATAATAAGATACCGATAATAAGATAACGAATTATCAGGAATGTGGACCCGTTATGGTGTGAGATTAACTATACTCGTTCCTTATCTGAATCCACACTGTACATTTGTTTCGAAAATAAAATCAGCTGACATCTGTAAAGACTGGGTCCGAAAAATGTCTGATCAGCGTCTTCGCTTCACGGTAAAAAAACATAATACAGGAATATAATGCAGACAGAAAAATGCGCCAAAATTCATGAGAGCAGTCGCTCTAGGCCAAATCCTTATAAATCAGCTATTTTCACACTTTATACACAGATGAGCAAACTCCCACTGAGTTCCCGCTGTGTCAATGAGAAAATGACCACATCACAAACTTCTGACGACTGCCAGATTCTTTAACCATACGCGAACAGCGTATATTAATGGAGCAGGTCAGTCTGTGCATATATTACATGCTCATAGCAGTTTCTTGTCTTCACTGCCCACGGGACTTTTCAGCTAACCATATGCGAACAATATATGCGCATAATAATTTATCTGCGCAGTCGGATCAGCCCATTGCTGTTTGCTGTTGAAAGACTAGCCTGTCTTCAGGCCCTGTATTAAGACATCTAACTGAAAGTTCTATAACTACTACAGAGATAAATTTATGATACTTTATTACCATGATTACTTCCCCATTGCTCAGAATAAGACAGTCAGTGATTTTTTTTTCAGAGATTTAAATGCTTGTTTATGTATGTGCACATATTTTACTATTTTTCTATTTACTGGTCTGATACCAGTCTATTGAAAGACCTTTACCTTTTATAAATTGTTTTTGGTCAGTTCTACGATCACCTCTGTGTGACGGGGTTTGTTTAAATCTATACCTTCTGGGAATTTTAAACCGAGACATATGGAACGCAAACAGCAATGGTTCAGGCCAGACCGCGCTGTGCAATCTCACCAGAACCTTTGCTGTTCGCTCAAGTTGAACGGCCTCACTTAAAACTCAATTATTAGTTTACAATTTATATATGTTAATGTTCAATATTGCCGCAGTAGTAGCAGATTCGTTTCTAGGGGGATGTCTACCTAACATATTTCCCATTCTTTTCAATTGGACCAGTCATTTCCGGGGTGGTACTTTTCATTTTGTTCAAATAAACTCGAACATTCTGTAAACAAATAGCGGAGATCCTGCATTATGTGGCGTCTGATCTGGGTATGCAATGTTTGTCTATGTCAAACACAAAGAAAGCTAGGCTTATATGCGTCAGTGGGAGGTTTTTTCCTAGATGGGATTTTCTATTTGAGCCGTGACATATGATTTCCAACAAAGTGATATTTTGACAAATGTAGACTCGGACAAGCCTGTGCAGCCTCCTTTTAAGGTTAGAAACTCCAAATGATGTTCAGTCAGTAGTTTATCACTCATAAAATATGCAAGCGACTAGCAAAGGCTCTGATCAGACTGCGCGTATACGCAGGCTGGTCTGAGCCTTTGCTGGTTGCACATACCACATTGTTGGAAATTTCATGTCGCGGCTCATTTAAGGATATAATTAGGTGGTAGGGTGTTTTGTTTGCGTGTGTGTGTGTGTGTGTGCGTGCGTGCGTATGTGTGTGTGTGTGTGTGTGTGTGTGTGCGTGTTTAAGAAAATAATTTTCTTCGAGAAAATTTTCTATTAAAGTAAAGAATTTCGTCCTCTGTTCATTAAAAGGGGTTGGCTATTTAAGGAAATATACTTTCCTTAAAATTCAAAACACTTGAAGAAGAGAGAGCTGGTTGCTTTGTTTTCATTGTTTTCCTGATGTCTTGTGAGTTTTAGTTTTGTGTAGCTCTTCATTACGACGTCGTGGGTTGGTCTGCAGTGTGTGATTGTGACATTTCTTGATCAAACTCACTTACTTTTTGAAAGAAAGGAAA
>CAXHUL010000012.1:19074-100000 GCA_964019695.1 Loripinus fragilis | reverse complement strand
AAAACCTGCTAAATCATTTTCTTTATCAAATCCCTGATGTAGCATGTTAAACTATATTTTTAGTGATTTAAAAAAAATGATTTAAGAGGCACTTGCTTTTTTATGGTAAGGACATTTGCATTTAACCCCTTCACTGCCTTACCCCGAGCAAAGCTTGATGTGAATACCGCTTCCTATACGCCAATACCCTGAGCGTTGCTGGGGGTAACACGTTGTTTATAGGCGTGTTGTTAGCACAATAATATTCAAGGCACAGAACTCAATTATCCTTATCTGCTCTATAATGAAAGAATTTACTTTTCCAAGATTTATATCCTCGGCGGAAAGTTTGCTTTTCACTGAGAAATCTGCCCTTTTGATGAAGAACTCTTTTTTATCAAAGATGGCAGGCGATCGTGGCATTAGTCTGTTGTGTTTCTTTGAAGTAGAGGTTATTTTGGAAGTCTAAAATGGCTTGTGTATGGATGACAATTGATATTAATTGGAATCAGCAATGGTAAAAGGGGAAGTTCTTGTCATTCTCACATTTTTGAACCATTGTTTTCCAACCATTCCAAAACAATGATGTTGTAAACGAAAGTAGACATTCATGTATTTTCAGCTGTTGAAAATTTTTTTTTTGACATGCTATCACTAGAAAACATTATTTTAGACATTGTACCAAATGTCTCAAACAAGCAGGAAAAAAATTGGTGTGAATCCCTACAGTGGTTATGATTTTGTATGAAATTATATGTAACACCATAATAAAATCAAAATAGCTGTATTTCCCCTGGCATATTGCGTGCACTTATAGACGGCAGTGAAGGGGTTAATTATAAATATTGTAGATTTTATGTTAGAAATATTTGCGCTTTGTTGGGAATACCATTTTAATTCATTGATGTTAAATGTGATCTTTTATGTCCCCCCCCCCCACCAAAAAAATGGAAGTGGGATATATTGTTTATGGTTTTGGCCTGACTGTATGCAATCTCTTAAGAACCGCCAAGGTTTTTAACAGTTTTGCATCGATATAACATTGGGCCATGGTGAAGAGATTGTTGGACATAAGCTGTCGAATTTAAGACAAAACTTGCTTATGTATGACATAATTTCTGAACTGCTGGATGAGTGGCCATCATACACGGACTGATTATGTGTCTTCTTTATTCACAGGCCATACAGATGTGGTGATGGGAGTCGCAGTAACCAACAATGACAAGTTAGCAGAAAGGCTGCGCTTCTTACAAAATGGTAATTTCTTGTTGTTTTATGTTTTTATTTAAAGACAATCTTACACTTTGAGTCATTCCATGTAAAAAGTATGAATGACAGCAAACATAGGATACGCTAAATGGTCTAAAATTTTGTACTGTAGCTGCCTGCCAAAAAGCCTAGACAAACAGTACAGACCCAGACCAGACTGCTTCTGCTGGTCAGAGTCTTCCTGTTTCCTGTTCTGACAAGCAATTTTTGAATTCCAAACCTGAAAACCAACATTTGAAAACAGAAAGAGAAAAGTGGTTGAAATTTTAGAACATTTACTGTACTATTTATCATTTAGCCATTTCCAATACGATATGGTTCAATCCTTGATTACCCCTGAAAACTATGTTTTTATTTCTTTGAATGTATTGAACAACTTCTTGATTGTTGAAATCAATGCCATTTAGCTTCTTCTTTTTAAGTTAAAGGAGTTAGGAATAAGGCCTTATATACCTGCACATGAAGTATCAAGCCTTATTTACACCACCTTAATTTTTCTTGAAACAGGAATAATAATTTGTAAAGTTTTTTTATAAATGCTTGACTGATTTTATTGATAGTTTATGCTGTGTGTAACTGTAACATAACAACTTACTCACTGTGCCAACATAAATGTATGTTTTACTGTAGAAAGCACTATTCACACTGGTAAATGTATACGTCGATTTGCTGGTATTTACGCGTATTGCCGGTACTTCATAGACCAGAAGTGGTAGATATTGGTGTTAATACTATATAGAAAAAACATGCCATTGCCTTAAGGACTATAGAATTAGATCATTTTCAAGTATTAAGTATGTGCATGACGATTTATGTAAGGATTTAGGAATAGATTCAAGTACCGATCATCCAGTTCGGTACTCGAATCAATTCCTAAATGCTTACATAAATCGTCATGCACATACTTAATACTTGAAAATGATCTAATTCTATAGTCCTTAAGGCAATGGCATGTTTTTTCTATATAGTATTAACACCAATATCTACCACTTCCGGTCTATGAAGTACCGGCAATACGCGTAAATACCAGCAAATCGACATATACATTGACCAGTGTGCGATAGTGATTACTCCACAATCATGTGAGCCTCGTCACAAGAAAACCTGTCTTTGGGGTTTGTGAACAGGTCAGGCCTAAACCAGCGTGCTCATCTACAGGGACTAGACTGAATCCTGAAAGTTTGCATGGGGCCAAGTTATTGTACTTTCCAGAGTGGTAAAATAAATGCGCTGATCGCAGGCAACAAAATCAGGTTTTCTCGTGATGTGGCCCATATGATAGTGCCCACTCGTGTCACTATTGTAGAAAAGCAACCTTCTAACCAACAGGACTTTAGTTAAGAGTGCGTACCAAATAATTAATTTTCTTATTTCTCAACCAAAACATATGTTGTTGGTACTCAAAAGAACCGTCTCAATGAGACGGTTCTTTTGAGCACCCAAAACATATGTTAAAACTGATGGGCAAGACAATTTGTGAATATTTACAAATTTACGCCCAAAATTTTTGTTTATCTAAACCTATGAATCAATGAAAAAGTGTGTTACGTTTTTTATATGCACAAATCTATTAGTATTTTCTGTATACAGCGACTGGTCCAGTTCCCTCACCGTTTGATTGTTTCCTTGTGAACCGTGGTTTGAAGACCCTTCATGTTAGAATGAGAGAACATATGAAGAATGGTCTAGCTGCAGCCAAGTTCCTTGAGGCCAGTCCCAGGGTGGAGAAAGTCATACATCCAGGTATGTTCCTGCAGAATTTTGACCTTTAAAGGGGTCAAATTTTAGAATTTTAACTGCTTGCTAAAACAACAAGTGATCAATGTTCTTACTTGCTAAAGTTGATGTTCAACTTGCTTAATTCACTCATACAAATTGAATTATCGCCGTTTTGAAATCACATTTTGGCTTCCTTGCACACAGTGTAGATCCAGATCAGCCAGCTTCTGAAAAGGCTGGCTGTTCAAGATCTACACTGTTTCAGAAGCACTGTCTCATCTGGATCTACACTGTTTATCAAGCAGTTTATGCATTATTTGGAAATTAGTTGACATAAGAATGACTTGTATTCACTTGCTAAAAATAGCAAGTGACAGTAATCTCAACTTCTTTTTTGGCAAAAACTACTCGCATTTAGCAAGTGCTGAATTTGATCCCTGCATACTACATTGTATTTTTTTGTGTGCTAATGACGAGCATGGCGACTTAGTGGCAGACTGGTTGACTTGATTGAAGGTTCACTGGTTTGAGACTTACCTGAGGCACTGCCTTGTGTCCTTGAGTAAGACACTATCCTCTGCATAGTACTGGTTCAACCCAAGAAGACAGGAAATCATCCCGGCATGACTGAAAAATTGTTGACTGGGATGTAAAGCATCAGCACAAACAAATTGTCGGCTGCTGATTTTACTCTTTTTTTTAAAAAAAAATCCAGGAACCCTATTAGAGTGTCAAACAGTTTGGATCCAGGTCATTTTGTCAGGACTGATCTTGGTCAAAACTGTATGCAAAGATTAGTAGATGATGACAAAAGCAGCGTTCTGCCAAGAAATTTCAAAATTGGGGACAATGTCCCACCACCTTTGAAAAAGTGGGGACATTTCGAAAAATAGATGGACATGACAACCGATAACGACTTTTAACCAAAAAAAAACAAAAAAAAAGCTATGGAAAACACAATAATACTATAATTTCACCTCTAATTATCATAGTTATGTCTATGAATGCATGCTGCTGGTCCTGATACATGCATTTTACTAATAGTCTGAAAATTGTTTGCTCTATGTTTTTTTCTTACCACGATACTTACTTGACACTGGTATAGTGAAGCTTAAGCTGCTTATGTAACGGGAAAAAGATTTTTCAGACAAACTTGCAGATGCAGATTTGTCAGGGTGGACCCTGGTGAGCGTTTTAGACCCCATCTGCCCTCTCAGAGGTCTGATCATCATTAGCAGTGGGTTGATATAGGTCACGGTCTGAATTCAATTTAATTCTTCATAGGCTGCATGGAGAAGGAACTTAGAATTGTCCGTGCACAAGGCTTATTCCAGCTGTCCACCATCTTTGTTGACAAAGAATAAATAGACACACGTTTTGTAACGATGTATTTCATTTGTTGATTTCAAGTGCGTGACTGGGTTTCTTTTTATTGCACCAAATAAAATTGATCTGATGATATAAAAAGCGTACCAGTCTGAAGCGAGAGATAAATGAGACTTGTTCAATTCTCGCGAGATAACCCAAGCACCAATCAAAGAATTGGTTTCATTGCATTGGGAATTCCATAAGAAAACATCAGTTTATTTTTGGAAAATGACAATTTTGACCCACAAGCTGCAAATATCAGCGTCAAGCCTGAAATTTGCTTGCATCAGATGACACACAAGACAATTTTAAGTTGTGTCAGACTACAAAATAATTCGTCAATGGCGCAGAAAACGCATGCATCACTTGTGCGGAAAACACAGCCTTGGCAGAACACTGCAAAAGTCACATCTACCCTGTTTGCTATTCTGACAAGCATTTTGTAAATTCCAGCCTAGATTATCAACATTTTATTTCAGAACACAAGAGAAAAATATTCAAAATTTTAGAAGTTTTTACCATAAATTTGCTACATATAAAGGTGGTAAACTATAAATAATTAATGGTTGCTTTGAACAGTACAGTAAAACCTGTGTAAAATGGCCACTTAAAAATGGACAAAACAAAGGTCTTCATGGCGAATGACAGCTTAATGAATGTTGAAACCAATACTTTTGACCTGCATTAAGCGATAATTAGTCTTGAAAACCAATTTTTTGGTCTTGTTGAGAGTGGCCGTTTTACACAGATTTACTGTACTCTAACAATCACTATTGGATAAAAGCATTATAGTGATAGTAGGGTGTTAATGGGAGCTGTGAGGCTTATTTTTGTGACATCATCCCTTAAGTTGAATCTTTGATGCCATTATGTGGACCATTTAGTCGAGTTTCAGGTTCCATGCCAGGGTCGGCTTTTCTCTGCTCTCTCATGTTCAAATCGGTACAACCCAGACGTAGCTGTCATGGCTATAAATGTTTTATTTCTATACTTTAAAAAAACATCTAAATTTTAAGATTACAAAGCTAAGCTAAGCAGGTATGTTTCAGGATTTTTGGTTGAAAATGATTAAGACAGTTAACCTTGCATCAAGGCTCATTTGGAGCCTTGATTAATACAGTAAAACCTGTGTAAAATGGCCACTCTTAAGAAAGACAGAAAATTGGTTTTTGACACCAATTATTGCTTAATTCAGGCCAGAAGTATTGCAGAATGCTCCAAAGGGAGCATTCTGCATTACTTTGGATCTTCATTAAGCTACCATCTGTTATTAATATCTTTGTTTTGTCTTTTTGAGTGGCTGCTTAAGACAGGTTTTACTGTATTCTTATTTCTCAACCCAAACATGTTTTGAGTAATCAAAACAACCATCTCAATGCAACGGTTATTTGAGCACTCATTAAGATCTTTGTTTTGTCTATTTTTGAGTGACCTTTTTACACAGGTTTTACTGTACTGGTTTCTGTTTGCTTCTCCAGGTCTTCCATCCCATCCTCAGTATGAATTAGCAAAGAGACAGATGCGGGGGACCAGTGGAATGGTTTCTTTCTACATCAAGGGAGGCAAAACGGAAGCCACAATATTTCTTCAGACAGTCAAGGTATAAAATCTGGTCAATATAAGAATTACTGTGTGAGAGACCTGTTTATAACGTAAGCAAGGGAGGGTTCATTATCTTCCATTTACTTATAATGGGAAAACCTGTCTTAAGTGGCCACTCAAAAAGAATACCAAAATTGTTTTCAATACTAATAATCGCTTAATACAGGTCAAAAGTATATCAGAATGCTCCAAGGGGAGCATTGTGCAATTCTTTCAACCTTCATGAAGCTACCATTTGTCTTTAAGACCTTTGTTTTGTCTATCTTTGAGTGGCCGCTTAAGACAGGTTTTACTTTAATGGGAAAACTTTTTAAAAATCTTTTCTAAAACCATTAGGTCCATAGACTAAGTATTTAGTATGTAGCAGTGTCTAGTGGTCCGCTACGTAAATCAAGCCAACCATGCCCTAGGGCCATGTCCTTGGGGTCATTAGCTCCCAGAGACTCATATTAAAAAACTCAAAAAAATCTCTGAAACCATGAGCTCATTTAGCCTCTTGTTATTTTATACATGTGCTCCAAAACTGAAGACTTTGAGTTGACCTCACTAGCTTAATGCATCAGGCCCCATAGCGCAGTCGGTAATGTGACTGACTGCAGATCCAGGGCCGCAAATTCAATCCCGGCCCGGCCCCATACTTTCATGGAGATTAATCATGAAATAATTTTGACGGGCATTCTCCTCCCTTCCGCTGATTCAAGAAGGGTTGTTGTCAGTTACAAGCGAAAGTATGTGCACAAAGTACTGGTTAACCACTTAGTCAAGCTTGCCAGGGAAAAAGTGTGGTTAAGTCAACTGACTGTCTCGATCTGATCTTCTTTAGGAAGCGCAGTGGCTCAGTGGTAGAGTGCTTAACTTGAGATTGAAGCGTCACTGCATTGTGGTCCTTGAGCAAGACACATTTATCCTAGCTTAGTACTGGTTCAACCCAGGAAGACCTGTCTCTGTTTAACTGACAGATTGTTGATAGGTTGTAAAGAATCAAATCAAACAAACAAATTGATCTGATCTTGGTTCTTATCCAGGCCTTTAGTTAAGAGTGCGTACCAAAAAAATAATTTTCTTATTCTCAACCAAAACATACATTGCGAGTACTTAACAGAACCGTCTCAATGAGATGGTTCTTTTGTGCACCCAAAACATATGTTCAAACTGATGGATTAGAAAATATTTACAATTTTACTCTCAAAAATTTTGTTTATCTGAAGCGCACTTGAATATATGCAGCAGACTTAAAAGGCAGACAACATTTTCAGGACAAAACATAGTGGTGGGATAAGGATTAATTTGCACTTGCATGTCATATACTTTACCTCTATTATCTCATTTTGTCCACCAAGATATGCTTTGATAATATCATTTAACTCTTTCCTTGCTAGCGGCGACTTTTGTTGTCTGCGGATAACCTTTGCAAACAGTTTAAACCCAGACCAGGACCTACAGAATGTCAGTCCTGATCTGGATATAAACTGTTGGACACTCTGATAGTATTCCAGAATTTTTTTTGAAAATAGTCAGAAGACAACAAGAAAAGCATTGAAAATTACCCAGCATGCAGAGTTAATGTCTCTTTTATACTATTTACAGGTATTCACACTGGCTGAAAGCTTGGGAGGCTATGAGAGTTTAGCTGAATTACCGTAAGTTCTTAGGCCAAATAAAAAAATACCTTTCAATAGGCCAGACCCTACCTAAATCTACTGGTGAAACCTAGAATTTTTTCAGATTTTCTGGAAAAATATATAATTTTATGCACTTTGAAAGGCATTTAAGAAATATAATCTTATGCATTTTGAAAGGCAAAGGCAAACTGCCTTTCAAAATGCATAAAATTATATTTTTTTCCAGAAAAAATAAAAATAAAATACATGTCCCCACCCTACCTAAAATTTTTAAAAAAAAGTATGTGTGCCTCCTACCCTACCTCAAATTTTCAGACCCGTTACCCGAAACACACTTATTTTTTTTTATTATGCCTTAGGTAACAAGAGATAGAAGTTACCATAACTACCATAATAATTAAAGTAATGGTCATCATTGTTATAAAGCATAATATTGGCAAATGTACCAACAGTTTAATAACTTGAAGCCATGAAAAGCTTGGACACAACTGACACTGTCATTTAGAATGGTACCAAAATAAGTTAACATCAAACTAGAATTATCTAGAATTGTAACAGAATAAGTTAACATCAAACTAGAATCATCTAGAATGGTACCAAAGTAAGTTAACATCAAACTAGAATCATCTAGAATGGTACCAAAATAAGTAAACATCAAACTAGAATCATCTAGAATGGTACCAAAATAAGTAAACATCAAACTAGAATCATCTAGAATGGTACCAAAATAAGTAAACATCAAACTAGAATCATCTAGAATGGTACCAAAAATAGTTAACATCAAACTAGAATCGCTCAGTCGATGGCACAAATTGCCAAGCTGATATATAACTTTGAAATTGTTAATACAGTAAAACCTGTCTTAAGTGGCCACTCAAAAAGAGTTTTTAAGACCAATTATCGCTTAATGCAGGTCAAAAGTATTGCAGAATGCTCTCTTGGAGTATTCTGCAATACTTTCAACCTTCATTAAGCTTCCACTTGTCTTTAAGACCTTTGTTTTGTCTATTTTTTTATGGCCGCTTAAGACAGGTTTTACTGTATTTTGTAGGCTTACTAGATGTTTTAATATTTGAATTTCTAAAATTCAAGACTTTGGAAATGTTTAATTTTAACCTTCTGGAAGACAAATTTTCTCACAAAGTTGCATGTAAGTTACAATTACAATTTTTTTTATTTTGTTTTCGAGTTGATGCTTTGTGTCCCTGTCAACAATGTTTCAGTCATGTCAAGAAGTCTTCCTCGGTTGACACAATACGAAGCAGTGATTAGTTCAAGGATACAACACTGTGCCTACCATGAGGCTCGAAATTGAGACCCCTTGATGGCAAGTCAAGCACTCTACTTCTGAGCCAGTTTGCCCCTCCAATTTCAGATCTGTGATGACCCATGCTTCAGTTCCAGCCCATGAGAGAGTACATCTAGGGATCTCTGACAATCTTATACGTCTGTCTGTGGGGCTTGACTCGAGACCGAGGGGCTGCTGGTAAGAGCCTCACCGGCGACATTGTGTTGTGTCCTTGAGCAAGAACATTAATTCTAGCTTAGTACTGGTTCAACCCAGGAAGACCCGTCCCTTTATAACTGAAAGATTGTTGATGGGACGTAAAGAATCAAATCAAACAAAAATTTGCCTCTCCAATTTCAGATCTGTGATGACCCACGCTTCAGTTCCAGCCCATGAGAGGGAACATCTAGGGATCTCTGACAATCTTATACGTCTGTCTGTAGGGATAGAAGATGAAGAAGATATAATAGAGGATCTGGATCAGGCTCTTAAAGCTGCAGTAAGTCACTTTACATAAGCAAAAAATTTCAGCGTAAAATTGTAAATATTTTCTTACCCATCAGTTTTAACATATGTTTTGGGTGCTCAAAAGAACCGTCTCATTGAGACGGTTCTTTTGAGTACCCACAACATATGTTTTGGTTGAGAAATAAGAAAATTAAATTTTCATTACACACTCTTAATATAGAGGACCATGATCAGGCTTTTAGAGCTGCAGTAAGTCATTTTACATTTCGAGCCTCCAGATAATACCATAGGTTCAGATAAGCAAAAAATTTCAGCGTAAAATTGTAAATGTGACCCGTCACGCAAAAAGGGACGAGTTGGGTGTCAAATAGTGAAATTCACTTTTTCCGCTTTTTGAATAGAGAATTTTATGACGAATCAAGAAATACTAACATGTTGGTGGGTTCTTGATCATTTTGGGTCTCAAAATGTCCAAAAAGATGGGTACCGCCCTGAAGCGTCACAAACTTTCTATTGACGTTATTGTAGTGTTACATGTACATCATAAAATCTGTCAGATTAACACGCGTTATAAAATATTGCAAAAGGACGTTACAATGTATGTGTTGTAATCAATTTTCTTTTCTCTTTTTTCTTTTTATTATTCCTCTCATTCTTCCTCCCCTATTTCTTCTTCTAATTTCGCTACAGATATTTTTTCTAGCTTTCAACTACACTATAGTGTCAAAACTTAGTCAACTTTAAAAAACAAACAAAAAAACCCAAACACTTCACACTGACATATTTCATCTGTTGTTTAAAAGAAATTTCTTCGCTGTTTATGCATCAAACTTGATGAAAAGGACACCATTGGAAAGGAAATTGAAAAACGCAATAAACAAAATTTATTCATTAGCCTAGCTCTCTTACTTCCTGAAAAAATGATAATTATAGTAAAACTGCAAAATACTGAAAAACTGATTTTTCATTGACGTCAACAGGAACGTCGCAGAGCCATGACATAAAAGAAAATGTGTACATTTACTACATTATCAGTTGAATTTAGCAAATATTAGAATATGTATACATTGTTATGCTATTTCCACCAGCTTTCTGCTAGTGTATCACGGTTTATTGTTGCCCGCCTTTCAGAGAAAGTGATGAGCATAGTACTAGTGGTGTGTTGTTTGTGGTGCGTGGTTCTGCTCGGGTGCCATGTGTGCGCAGCTCCTTTTACAGTTTAAGTGTATAGATAGGTTTGAAACTTGCCATTGCTTACAGATCATACAGATGCGCAAGTGGTTTATATACAATATTCAGTCACATTGATTTCAGTCACTTTTTTAGTCATAACCATCGACTGCTACCAATGTCTCATGATATTGATTGTTGGTATATGCATGGGATTTTAATACGATTCTCAAATTTATTTTGTCACTATTTTATGTTTTGCACTTAAAGTTTGAACTTGCATACTATAAGCATGTGATAAGTGTTTATAAAAAACACTTCACCTATACGCTTTATATTGATTGTTTGAAACTTTGCATGTACAATCACGGGACATAAGTATTCGCCTACTTGTGACGTTGCCGTTTAAATAAGTGTAATTCCAGATTTTTTTGCAAAAAATATTTTCGCAAAACTATAGAAGCTTCAATCATGAAAAAAAGTACTAAATGAAGGCAAATTGATTTACACAATAAACATATTTGTTGTAGCTTCCTGGTGTCTATTGTTTTCGCATGGTATTCATTAAAACACAAAGACAAATTAAAATTTCATTTTTTTTCGATGACGTTAACGTCAGCGTCAATGGGAATCGTGATATTTGAAAATTTACGTCCACTTTAAACGCGTTCTCCTTGAGAACCAAAAGCGTAATTATTTTAATATTTAATTGTATATTGCTATTTTCTATTTGCTTTTCATCCGTGTAAGTTTTGTAAAAATGCACCCATTAACTTCGTCACAATAATTTTTGCAAAAAATCTGGAAGTGCACTGTTTTAAACGGCGACGTCACAAAGTGGCGAATAATTATGTCCCGTGACTGTACTTTAAATGCTTTTGACGTCCTGGTACATGCAAACATTGTGTAATGCTGATTTTGTATTGCGTATATACTCATTACATAAAGAAACGCAACCATCATGCAATTTTGAATAGCTTGCACAATTCCTCAAATTGGAGGGCACATGCTGACATCTAATACATTTTGTAACTACGGCTGCATTTTCTTTTTGCATGTTCACTAAGGATATCAAATAATAAAAAGTCACACGCTCCAATTTCTTTTGTTAACACATGTTAAACATCGAGAAAAGATGCTTTGTTATTAATTTGCATATGCTTTCGGAAAGTGCTTACAATATTCCTAGTAAATTTAAACACACACTGGGCATATAAGGATTGTCAATTTAACAATTGTTTTTTAGTTAGAATTCCTGGTTCATTTCCTTTTGGCGCCGTGGTTCAACCAGAGTGTAGTAGCTTTGGTCATATCATGTAAATTATTTCCAAAGCCCATGTCATTCACCCTCCCCCCCACTTTTTGTATTAACACTTTATTCTCCCCAGGAGAGGACCATCCCTCTGCATGCCTAACAAATCATGCTTTATGGACATCGTTTTCGCAACAGTTGTGCACAACCACAAAGCAGCCGTTCATCTGTTTGGTGTGTAGAAACTTACAAGCATGCATACCATGTCAGCCTCTTCCTGCATTTTATTTATTTGAAGGATTGTTGTAGCTTGGCAATATGATATGGAGTTTCTTTATGATGCTTAAAATATATAATTACCGTGTTCAACCTAACAAGTGCACTGTCATTCAAAACTAAACAGCCGGGAAATAGGACTTGTGGAGATGGTGTATTGCGCTGTACAATGAACACCCTTGACTAGAATCGTGTTCCCGCCGATTGGGGCATGGATACATGATGGGCATGGTTAGATACGATGGGTTGACAGAGCTGCAAAACCGACCGGTTAACACTTTGGAAGGTTCCATGTCTGTCCAGGCAAAGTATTGCGGGTCAGATCGTCGCTGGTACATGTATATACATATGCGAAGCTCTTCGGGAGCATCAATAAATTCCCGGCAGGTAAGCGTGAATTTACTCTACATAGTTTTGGGAAGGAATGTAAACAGCAATGCCGTGAAGATGCTGCTGTAAAAGTATAGCCCCGCTACCCTTAGTCCCACAGGTGCCGTAGCTCCTAATGACGGATGCATATTAACGGTAATTGTTTTCTTATTTATGACGGAGGGGGAATTAAATGTTTTGTTAGATGCAGATACTAATACTCTGTCAATATTATTTTGTCTACAGCAAAAAAAAAAAAAAAAGAATATAAAAAAGCCTAAAAAGAAGCAAAAATTAAATTAGAATACCGACGCTCGGAATTGAACTTGGGTGGTTTGCGTAGAAAGTCAGGTATCGTAGCCCCTACACCATTGCAGATATTGTAAAGAAATTGCTTATCATAATCATTTCAAATCACATGGCATAATCATGAATTATTTTTTCATGTTTTTTTAAATTTTCTTTAAGTTCCCAAAAGCCATTTTGAATTTTTCACAAAACACTCCTCATGCTTAAGGACGTAGGGGTTTTTTTTTTCAGAAAATTTGTAAAGTGCTGAAAACTTCCATGTGAGATTATGAAAAATCGAGAGTGGTGACATATCCTTTTTATTTCATAAATTGATAGTCCATACATAAAACAAACTGTATGCAAAGAAATAAAAAGAATTTAATGTGGGAAGTATTACCCGCAACTGCCCTTAAATTAGTAGGCCGAAACCATGTAAAACCAGATGAGAAATATATCTAATCATGAACTTAAACTGCGTGGACGATTCTCGACCCAACTTTCACTTACGAACATTCAAAAAAGGACATTTAATATCGTACAAAATGTTTGACAGTCTGGCGGCAGAAAACCTCAACATGAAAAACGCTTTTGATCCGGTTTTATAATAAGTTAAACTTCTCTTTCAAACACGCGTAGGTGTGCTATTTTTGCGCTACGCGACATTAACTTTAAGACGCATTTTCTCGAAATGACGTCGTCCACCCAACTCGTACCTTTTTGTGTGACGGGTCACAAATATTTTCTTACCCATCAGTTTTAACATATGTTTTGGGGGCTCAAAAGAACCGTGTCATTGAGACGGTTCGTTAGAGTACCCTCAACATATGTTTAGGTTGAGAAATAAGAAAATTGAATTTTCGTTACACACTCATAACTAAAGTCCTGTAATGCGTTATTGAAAATTACAGTAAAACCTGTCTGTCTTAAGCGGCAAATCAAAAAAAGCACAAAAATTGGTTTTCAAGACCGATTATCTCTTAATGCAGGTCAAACTTACTGCAGAATGCTCCAAGGTGAGCATTCTGCAATACTTTCGACCTTCATTAATCTACCATTTTCCATTAATAAGATAGGTTTTACTGTATCTTATTTCTCAACCAAAACATATTTTGTGGGTACTCTAAAGAACCGTCTCATTGAGACTGTTTTTTAAGCTCCTAGAACATACGTTTAGACTGATGGATAAGGAAATTATCACAGTTTTATGATCAATTTTTTTTTTATTTGATTCTTTACGTCCCATCAACAATCTTTGTAGGGACAGGTCTTCCTGGATTGAACCAGTACTAAGCTAGGTGTGCTCAAAATGGTATTTATCTAGATTGTAGTAAATTCAGATCCGTTTTAAATTTCACTTCTCACTGTATTGATCATGAAATTTGAATATGTCCAGTTTCAAACTTAAGGTGTTTAACAGATTTTCCTTCACACTCAGACATGTTTCACTTTTTAAGTGAAATTCAGCCATGAAGAAATGTTTGTGCACAGGGCATCAACAACTTGTTAAACCACCTTGGGTCAAGTATTTATGCCCCTTCATGTCTGGTCACTTTTGTTTTACAGTCAAACCTGTCTTAAGCAAGCGGTCAAGGGATAACCCAAAATACCTTGCTTAAGACATATGGCTGCTTAATAGAGGTTCAGCTGAGATGGCCATATGATCAAGGATACCCATATAATAATGAGTTGAAAATTATGAAGAATAAGGTCTAAACCCATTTATACACCTGGGTGAAGAAGAGCAAACCTGGGACGAATTTTCTGCTCAGAAAAATCCGACAGTCCGGGCAGGATGTGAACCCGGGACCCTTCCATCCCGAGTCTTGAGTCTTACCACTAGACCATCCTTCACAAAATGGCTGTTTAAGGACACAATTTCGTCGACCGCTGGCCACGTTGGACAGGTGCATGTTTAATAAAGGTGCATTTGCATTGAAAATCATTCAGGGGCTCTAAAATGGCCACTTAGTGGAGGGTTTAGCTTTATAGAGGTGACCACAACAGGAGGTTCGACTGTATTTAACTTTCAGCAGTATGGGGCCCTGTAGTGCAGTCGGTAGCGAGTCCAACTGCAAATCAAGAGATCACAGAATTCAATCCCAGCCTGGTCCCATACTTTCATGGAGTTGATCATGAAATAATTTCTATGGCCATTCTCCTCCTTCCCTTGATTCAAGAAGGGTTGTTGTCAGATACAAGCGAAAGTATGTGCACAAAGTACTGGTTAACCGCTTAGTCAAGATTGCCCAGGAAAACAGTGTGGTTAGGTGAACTGACCGTCCCGCCATGACCATAGCTGTTGACTTAGACGTAAAATCTCAAACCAAACTTTTTCAGAATATGGTCATACTGCATATCAAATTAAAGCTGACAACGCATGCAGCAACATGGTAGCAAATATTTTACCCACAGACACACCCTCAACCCCAGGGGTGGTGTCAAAAGGTCAAAACATTTTTAGCTCACCAGAGCCGAAGGCTCAGGGTGAGCTTATAGTATGGGACTCGAGCTGGCGTCCGTGTGTCTGTGCGTCCGTTCACACTTTCAAACATGAATATCTCTGAAACCAGCTTGCCAATCATAATCAAATTTCATCAGGAGCATGATTGGGGTGGGGGATTGACTGCATTAGGTTTTGGGTAAGATCGGATCAGAACTCTGGTTTCCATGGCAACAGATAGCTCCCATAGGGTTATAATGGGGAAAATCTTGTGACCACTCTAGCTCCTTCATTTTTGATTTGTTCTTCTTTATTCTTGCAGGTTACGAGGACAACCATAAAATCTGGAATGGGTTTGAAATTTGACAGGATCCGACCAGGGACTTATGAGTTACCTGCCCTTGAGCGTCTGGAAAAATCCCCTTAGACTTATAATAGAAATGTTGTGACCACTCTAGTACCTTCATTTTTAAATGGATCTTCTTCATTCTTGCAGATAACAAGACCAACCATAAAAGCTCGCATGAGTTTGAATATCGGCAAGATTCCATCACTGACTTCGGAGTTAGCTGCCCTTGAGCGTCCGAAAAATTAATGAATAATGTTGTGACCACTCTAGCTCCTTCATTTATGATTGGATCTTTTTCATTCTTGCAGGCAACAAGTAAACCCATAATATCTTGGATGAGTTCGAAATTCAGCAGGATCCGACCAGGGACTTATGAGTTAGTTGCCCTTGAGGGTTTGGAAAAATCCCCATAGACTTATAATGGGAGAAATGTTGTGACCACTCTAGTGCTTTCAATTTTGAATGGATCTTCCTCATTCTTGCATACAATAAGGACAACTATTAAAGCTTGGATGAGTTTGAATTTCGGCAAGATTCCATCACTGACTTCGGAGTTAGCTGCCCTTGAGCATCAGAAAAATTAATGAATAATGTTGTGACCACTCTAGCTACTTTATTTTTGATTGGATCTTCTTCATTCTTGCAGGCAACAAGTTCACCCATAATATCTTGGATGAGTTCGAAATTCAGCAGGATCCGACCAGGGACTTATGAGTTACCTGCCCTTAAGCATTTGGAAAAATCCCCATAGACTTATTATGGGAGAAATGTTGTGACCACACTAGTGCTTTCAATTTTGAATGGATCTTCTTCATTCTTGCATACAATAAGGACAACTATTAAAGCTTAGATGAGTTCAAATTTCGTCAAGATCCCATCACCTATTTTGGAGTAAGCTCCCCCTTGAGCATCTTGAAAATTGATGGATAATGTTGTGACCGCTCTAGCGTCTACATTTTTGATTGGATCTTCTTTATTCTTTCATCTAACAAGGACACTCTTAAAAGATTGGATGAGTTAGAAATTCTGCAGGATTCGACCAAGGACTTATGATTTAGCTGCCCTTGAGCATCTGGAAAAATCCCCATAGACTAATAATGGGAGAAAAGTTGTGACCACTCTAGTGCTTTCAATTTTGAATGGATCTTCTTTATTCTTGCAGATAGGAAGGATAACTATAAAAGCTTAAATGAGTTTGAATTTCGTCAAGATCCCATCACCTATTATGGAGTTAGCTCTTAAAAATTGATGGATAATGTTGTGACCACTCTAGCGCCTTCATTTTTGATTGGATCTTCATTTTGCAGGTTACAAGGTCAACTATAAAAGCTTAGATGGGTTCAAAATTTGGCCAGATCAGACCTGCGACTGTGGAGTTAGCTGCCCTTTAGCGTCTTAAAAAATCCCCATAGACTTATAATAGGAGAATTGTTGTGACCACTCTTGTGCTTTCATTTTATAATAGTTCATATTCATTCTTGCAGATAAGAAGGACAACTATAAAAGCTTGGATGAGTTTGAATTCAGTCAAGATCCCATCACCTATTATGTAGTTAGCTGCCCTTGAGCATCTTAAAAATTGATTGATAATGTTGTGACCACTCTAGCGCCTTCATTTCTTTTGGATCTTCTTCATTCTTTCATGAAACAAGAACAACCATAAAAGCTTGGATGAGTTTAATTTAAAATAGAATCAACTTTGGACTGTGGAGTTAAATTCCCTTGAGCATCATAAAAAATCTGCATAGACTTACAATGGGAGATCCGTTGTGACCACTCTAGCACCTTCATTTTTGAATGGATCTTCCTCATTTGTAGGTAACAAGGACTTCCATAAAAGTTTGAATGAGTTTGATTTTCCGCCACACCCATCCACCAGCTACAGAGTTAGCTGCCCTTGAGCATCTAAAATATAACTATATAATGTTGTGACCACTCTAGCACCTTCATTTTTTCATTTGATTTTCTTCATTCCTTTAGGTCACCAGGACATACATAAAACTATGGATGAGTTTGAATTTCGGTCAGATCCCATAACTGACTACGGAGTGTGCTGCCCTTTAGTATCTGAAAACTACACTTTCACCAGGTTTCCAATGCAATTTTTATTCAGATCTTTTTAAAACTTGCAAATAACTAGAACCGGCATATTATCTTATGTTTTTGAATTAATTCCTAGTCACTGTTTCAAGTTCAGAGTTATCTGCCTTTGAGCATTGTAAATTATGGTGTCTCCAAACATTATGCTGGCTCCATGGTGAGCGATCGCTGCCCATTGGGCTGCTTGTTTCTTCTTCTGAAAGTAGTCATGTTGCATATCAAATTAAAGGGAATTGAGCATAGAGCACCATGAAAGAATTTATTTGTCCTTACACACACCCTCAACCACTGCGCTGGTCAAAAGGTCAAGTATTTTTTCTTTTCTGAAAGTGGTAATGTTGCATATCAAGTTAAAGTGAAAGAAGTGTAGACCAACATTCAAGCTAAAATGTTGACTTCACACCCTCCCTGACCTCTGGGGGCTGGGTTGAAAGGTCAGATATTGAAATTGTGCAGATAAGTATAATTTATATTAATCTAAGCACTTAAACATACTTGGCAGGCATTTGTTATGATCTGAATGATTTCCAAGGTGAACTTAGGGTCTACCTTGGGATTTATGTTTTGTGATTCACATGTTTCTCTAAAGTAATCATGAACTTGGGGAGCACAGTGGCTCAGTTGTAGAGTGCTTGGCTCAAGACCGAAGGGCCACAGGTTCGAGCCTCACCGACGTCACTCTGTTGTGTCCTTGAGCAAGAACATTTATCCTAGCTTAGTACTGGTTCAACCCAGGAAGACTCATCCCTTTATAACTGAAAGATTGTTGATGGGACGTAAAGAATCAAATCAAACAAAATAAAGTAATCATTCGTTGCAAGATATAAATTCAACAAAATTGTCCCGTTTTCTTTTCAGGTTCCAGATATAAAGGGGTGAATGACCTAGGTGTGTCTGGAGGATATCAAGATATATTTAAGTTACATATGTAGATCCAGCAAAGGCCCAAAGTCAGATTGCATCAGTCTGTGTCTTGGAAATGCGGTAAAGCCTGTGTAAAACGGCCACTCAAAAATAGACAAAACGTAGATCTTAATGACAAATGGTAGCTTAGGGTAGCACAGCAGCTCAGAGGTAGAGTGCTTAACTCGAGGCCGAGGGTTCTAACCTCACTGGCGTAACTGTGTTGTGTCCTTGAGCAAGACACAATTATCCTTGCTTCGTACTGTTTCAACCCAGGAAGACCCATCCCAACATAACTGAAAAATTGTTGACTGGGGCATAAAGAATCAAATAAAACAAACAAACAAAATGGTAGCTTAATGCAGGTCAAAAGTGTTGCAGAATGCTTCACTTGCAGCATTCTGCAATACTTTTGACCTGCATTAAGCGATAATTGGTCTTGAAAACCAATTTTTGGTCTTTTTGGGAGTGGCCGTTTTATGCAGGTTTTACTGTGTTCTAATAATTTGATCACTATAACATTTTAGTTTTTAAATTTTTTCTAGGCATAGCAAACAGTGAAGGCCCAGATCAGACTGCTCCAGAGCAGTCTGATCTGGGTCTGCACTATTTTTCTAGATGTAGGATGCATACAGTGTCGACTGGTGATAGTCTTCTTAATTTATTGATCTATACTTACTTTAACTTTGTAAATAGTGTTCAATTTGATATAAAAAAACAAACAAATCAAAGAGCAAATTCCATACATACTGTCGGTTCAAATATGCATGATAATAGGACTATACTATAAATTTCAGTAAATATATATTATTACTGGTAAAGACAGTATAGGAGATTTGTGTACCTGTATAAAGCCCCCATTACCTGGATTAGTTTTTATTTTTTGCTTACAACGATTCTCATCTATCTTTGAAGCAACAGTATTGTATTTGATCCAATTTCTGCACACGCCATTCAATTGTAAACCATGAGTCAATGATTTTTGTTTGCAATCAATGCCAGTTATCAATCAGATTTTTTTGTAGACACAGTTTGAAAAATGAATTGTTAATGGTGTAGATCCAGATCAACCAGCTTGCTGATCTGGATCTAATTTGTTTGTAAAACCCGATGTACTCTTGTTCAATTTAATGCAGGCCCGGAGGTTATAAAACTTTGTTCATGCTCAACTCAACTGAGCACGAAATTTCAACTGATCATAAAAACTAAAATACAGACAAATATTTCTTGCTTTAAGTCTCTCAGATATTGTATTTATCATGCTAATAAATGTTAAAATGCCAACAATTGTTGGCATTTTAACATTTATGAGCAGGATAAATTTTGTGGCATGGAAAAAGTTTTATAACCTCGGGGCCAGGTTAGCATGTTGTATGACAACGCACTTATTGATTCAATCCTTTTTAAAGTTTACATTTTTTCCCTTGAGCTAGTCTCTGTATTCGCAGTAAGGGCACTTTACTTTGATACACTGAGGCAGTTCAATCCTTAAACGATACATTTTAGAGTAAAGTAAAATATTTGTCTTACCAAACATTCTGAAACAAATTGAACAAGATCTTGTGACCAGTAAGAATGTTATAGTTATGGTGATAAATGGAATCTTGCAACTGAGGTGGTAAGATGATGGATGTGGCCTTTTTATTTCTGCATGCTGGGAAATTTTTCATGCCTTTGACGTCTGCAGACTTTTTTCAAAATTAACTTTTAAAAAAACCTTCCAGGAACACTATCAGTGTCAAATGGTTTGGATTCAGATCAGGACCGGTGTTATGTTGGTCCTGATCTGGGTCCAAACTGTTTCCGAAGACTATCATCAAGCAACCATCTATTGTTGTCACTAGCCAGGACAAGAGTTTTTTTATCGTATCAGTTGAACAAGGGTGTATGTTCATTTGTACAATCTGACCAGGGTCTTGGCTATTTGTATATATGTAACCATTTTATGTAATCAGTAAAATAAGTGCTCAAATCCTTTTTTGATCAGTATTGTTTTTTAGTGCATATCACGTTTTAGTGCATATTGCATATGTAACAGAATTTTTCATTGGTTAGAAACAAATCATGTGCAGGTCACTATTTTGTTATTAGAAGCATGAGTGGGGAGCAATGTAAGTTGATTTACCAATTTTTTAGCGAACAAAAATATTTCTCTGGCTCTGTATAGTTTATTATTGAGCCAGTCAAGTATTTATCTGAAAACTTAACCGTTTTTTTTTCAAGATTGCTTTGGGGTCTGATTGATCTCCTAACCAAGGTGGCAATTTTGCGTCACATTTTCAGGAATAATCAGGCAAAAAATTAGGCTTGATGTTTCAAGTGATTAGTCAATGTTTCTTTGGGGTCAAAATCAAGAAAAAAGCAGTTGTTTCAATGCACAAAAAACAATAAGACACCTAATTTTTGGGCACTATCCAGGTGTATGGAATGTCCTCAGGCCAGGGCTGGACTGCTAAGTTGACATGGTCTTCCCCTGCAGTTTAGGCTACATCAACCTGGCAGTTCAAACTGACTGGCGTTGCCTTACCAATGTAATTCCCTGGCCAAGTCTCAGGTTGATACTTCCCGGAGGGGAAATTAATGTGACGATGTGCGGTCTTGTGCATAATAAGTTGGTACAACATACTAGGTGTACAGGTAGATGTACTATGCAAATTAGAAACCCTATAGTTTGTTAGGGTGGTTTATTCCTATATAAGTAATAAACCACACTAAGTGGTTGAGCATGCTTTTCCACTGTCAGGGTTTGTAGGCTTGTCAGCTCGCGCTACATTTTGTGGCAGGGGTGGGATAATGTTAACATAAACCTTGATAGTGCCTTCAGCTTATGCTACTATTACTTAAATGTTTTAAACCATGAAATTGTCATCTACAGCTTGCAGCAGACAATGCTTTGAAAAATAAAGATGTAATAAATTTTTTGTCTGCTGCAGGCGTAATTGATGCCGAGTGGTCAAATTACTTCCTCAATTCTTGTGAGGGTTATCGTATTTAAATTTCTGTATGATCTCAGTAAGACAATCCTCTATCACAAATGGTCTGAACCCTTAATGCGCCAATCGCAACAAAAGTCATCAGCTTTTCTCTTCTGCTGAAATGTTTAAGAAACCTCTATGGCGAACAGTGTGGACCCAGAACAGACTGCTCCTATCGAAAACAGTGTGGACCCAGATTAGACTGCGAGCGGTCTGTTCTGGGTCCATGTGCTGTTTGCTTCTATACTTAATTCGTCAGTAATATTAAGCAATTATTTGCAGCAGACGACATTTTAAAATGCATTTTTTCTTGGCGCTTTAAGGGCTAACTCTTAGAGAAAACTGCTTCCTTTTAAAGATTAGATTCATTTGAAAAGGGTGAAACTTTTCTCTATTAAGTCCCTTTATGTTTTTCAATGATCTTTTGTGGTTATATGTAAATTTTGTTCTGAACAATGCAATACATGTATAAGACAAAAGATTTAATTTGCTCCCTGTATCATAGATTGAGAGCATATTGTTTTTTTCTCGGTGTGCAGGTGTATCAAATTTGAATATTTATGAATTGCTTCTGCTCCAGGTGCCTGGTGTTTCACAAACACATCTTGTTAAATATATCTTGTGATTTTTTTCTTTTAATGTGGAAATTACATAGGAAGAATGTTAACTTTTAGCTACAGTATTGAATAACAGTATGTAAATATTACATGAAATAAGAGACAATTTTGCTATCAGCAACCTTGAATTAATTCAGATTTTTTGGGGTTTTGGAAGCGGTACATCACAGATTTAATGCATAGATACTTTTAAAATGTTAGGCATCGGCAAGCAACCAAGGCTCTGGTAAGCCTGTGTATTTGTGCAGTCTTGCGAGAGTCTTCGCTGCTAGTACACTTAAAAGTATTACCTAGGTGAAGGTTCAGTCAAAGATTTTGGCCTCATAACAAATGTTTATTTGACAATTTTTGGTGGAAGAAAAAACGGTCATTTGAGATGGCCATAGTGACCTTAACCCATATATGCCGAATGGAATTTCCCATTCTTAACAATTAGACCACTCCATTTCCATTTTAAGGGTCATTGGGTGGTATTTCTCATGTTTATTCCAATCTTGATAAAACAATCTATAAGCAAACACTGGAAACCCTGATCAGTCGCTGCATTCTGCGGCATCTGATCTGGGTCTGCACTGTTTGCCTATGCCCCACAAAAAGGACTAAGCACATATGGGTTAAAGGTAGTTTAGTTTAATTAAATAATTTATTTATGGGAACCAATTATGTTGATTTTGTATGGGCCTGATCACAAGAAAACAAGTCAAGCTATTCAAATATTGAAGACGCTGATCAGACTGGAGATGCCAAGGGTGATCAGTGCCTTTGTTGTTCATATCGGCAAAGTCAGCTTTTCTTGAAGTAAGGCCCGTTTATGGGAACCAATTATGTTGCTCAATCTCATATTCTTGCATAGATATCTATTCGTATAGCTGTTTTAACCCATTGTCAAATGAACGAAACAGAAGAGTTCAGGTGCTGTTTGAACATGGGTTTGAACTTGAAAATACTTAAAATGAGCCCAGAGTTTTTTGCATGAGGTTATTATACGGAAAGCATTGTGGACCAGATTGACCATTTTGCAGATGTTTCTGTTAGCGAAAACATTGCGCTATGACGCTGTGACGTTCGAAAGCTTACAGCCAACGCCATTTTGTTGAGAGAAATCCAGTGTAAGAAAACAGATATTTCCAGGTTTTAGCAGTGTTTTCAGTGCGAATTTTGTTGGAATAAGGTAAAATATGCAAGAATAACTATCACACATGTTTGTTTCATTGCATTAACACTTGACGGGTCCCTCGGGAGATGTTTAAATGCCTAAAGGCCTCGTGTTCAAACAGCTTCCTTGGGACCCGGCAAATGTTAATGCATGAAAACATGTGTGATCCCTATATTATTAATTACAATAAACAGCTGTTGATAGGTGGGGATTTTGTTGTTATTTTAGCTAACAATTATGGGGTAATTTCTATGCTTTAAAACCGGTATAGGTTTTACACAAGATCTTGAAAAGAATATAAAAAAAAATTCCATCAGAGATGGCAAAGGTAATGATAAGCAGTACAAATGACAACCAAGTAAATATAATGGCAGATAAGATAATGAGTGTCCACTTCAATCTGTAATGATATTTCGCTGTTTAAGTTCATTCAAGGGAAATAACTAATTAAAGAACCATGGGAGAGCAACCATTCTTGTATGCGACACACCAACTAAAACCCAATACATATGCATACCAAATATTATTAAAATATCTCCAAGGGAACAAATGTTATGCAGTGAACAATGTTTAACCTTAAAATTCATTCAAGGGAGATAACTGAAAAAAGAAGCAAGAGAGCACCCATTCTTACATGTGACACACCATATTGAACTGATACTTACACCTACCAAATACTACTAAAATATCTCAAAGGGTATAAGTTATGGAGCAAACAAGTTTTCCCCTTTAAAATTAGTTCAAGGGAGAAAACTGAGAAGTAAATTAAGAGAGAGAACCTATTCCTGCATGTCACACTTCCTCTTCACCTGCTATATATACCTACCTAATATAATCAAAATATCTCAAAGGGTATAAAAGTTATGGAGCGAACAAGGTTTCACCTTCAAAATTTGTTTAAGGGAGATAAGTGACAAATGAAGCAAGGAAGAGCACCCATTCTTGCAAGGAACACACCATCTTGATGCGATGTATATGCCTACCAAGTGTAAAAAAATTAGCTCAAAGGGTATAAAAGTTATGGAGTGATCAAGGGAGACAACTAAAAACGAAGCAAGGGTGAGGACCCATTTTTATAAGCGACACCCCGCCTTGACCCGATATACATGCCAACCAAATATAGTCAAAATATCTCAAAAGGTATAAAATTGGTGAGTGAACATGGTTTCACTTTAAAATTCTTTCAAGGAAGATAAAGCGTGAGCAAGGGAGAGCACTCATTTTACACGTGACACGCCGCCTTGACCTGATATACATGCCTACCCAATATTATCAAAATATCTAAAAGAGTATTCAAGTTAGAGTGAACAAGCTTTCATCTATAGACTGATGTCAGGCTGATGGCTTTTTCCTCCAATCCTTATCGGGTCGGGGGATAAAAATACGCTTACACAGATCAACACCATTTTTCCAATAGATCATATCTTCTTACTGATTCCCGGACTGAAGACAACAGGAACTAACGACAATGCTGTTCATGATTTTATTATTTTTTCACATTCAAAAGAAGACTTAACTTCTTTCTGTGCTTGAGACAAAAGTATAAGCCATGAAAATGTATATTAAATATACATATAATAATAATACAAAAATCACAATAGCCTCACATCTTATAAGCAACTTGCATATATGAACCAGAACACGAGAAAAATTGTTTGGTTTATTTTCAATGGAATTAGCAACCTGGCCCCGATATTATAAAACCATTTTCATGCTCAGTTCACAGGGGTATAAAATTTGTCCTGGTGATGATTTTAAAATGCCAACAATTGGCCAACAATGGTTGGCATTTTAAAATTTAACACCAGGACATAGACCTTGCTGTCTTGAGAAAGAGGAAAAATGCCCCATTTGAGTTGAGCATGAAAGTTTTATAACCTGGCCCCAAGGTTATAAAAAAAAAATTCCATGCTCAACTCAGCTGAAAATGAAATTTCTCCTGCTCATAAATGTTAAAATGCCAACAATTGTTTGCATTTTAACATTTATTAGCATGATAAATACAACATCTGAGAAACTTCCTCATTTGTCAGTATTTTAGTTTTTATGAGCAGTTGAAAGGGCTAAGTTCACGAAGGGGTAAAATCGGCCCTGTAAAATCCTATTTTAGAAATGTATGAATATTATATAAATGACATTATTTCTGAAGAAGACTATCTTCCCTCTCTTCAAATACATACCAAACAATTTCTTGGATGCTTCCCTTATACCGCAAAAATCCATATTATGACCCCCAGTTTCCCCAAAATGGCTGAAATTGTGGGGATTTAGTGTAAACATATCCATAACAAAACATGAGGCCATTATTTCGACACCATTATTTTTGGCTTAGCTGTGCAAATTAAAATTGAGAACCCATGACCAAAATTTCAAGGTGTCGAAATTATGGCTTCATAATGTAATATTACGTAACCTAAACAATCATGTTTGGATATTTTGTCTGTGTTTGGTCTTTTCAGGCCATTTATACATGCTCTAAGGCTTAAAATATTCAGATATGACTACATTTCATCATGAAAGCAGGGCTGGACTATTTTAGAAGCCGAAAATACGCCTACTTTCTCACATTTTTCAGAGCAAACGATGCCGATTCCGAAATAATGTTACGTCCGAAATTTACATTCGGTATGAGACGCTCGTCATGCTACCGTTAGTTTTGTCTGCTTTCGCAGGTATATACTACCTTTTTTGGTTAACAGGATGTGAATTCATTCATAAATCACTATTAGAAAAATACACGGGGTCATATTTTTACAATTAATGTGTGTCAGCTTGTTTACTTTTGTATATTTCTAAAAGCCTATTGTTGTTTTGTTTGTATTTAAAAATATAGAGTTTTAAGTGCGCTGCATTTAGATAAAAGCATCTACGTGGTCGTGCGGTTAAGTCCAGGAATTGTTCTATGTTTTGCAACGGGTCCTGGGTTCAATCCTCAGCGACGTCAACTTTTTTCTTTCCTTTTTTCTCTCGTTTCTCTTAAAATGCTAGTTTATATATTATTGCAAGCTTTGAGGTTTATCTGATAGCTGAAAACAAATAACCACATGTACTGGTCGTTTTATTTCAGAAATCTTCCACTGTCCAGTATATACTTATGTCAAGCATATTTGACATGCCTTCGTTGTATTCCATAAGCTCACTAAAAATGTAACTTTGGTTCCAAAGGGGGTCCAACATTTTCCAGGGGTGGGGGTCGAACTCAATTGCTTATTCCCTATAGAACTTGTGATTTTCAAGGCGAGTCCGGGCCACCTGTTACCCCCACCTCCTCTCCGGGTCCGTGCATGACTGATCCTTCACAAAATGATCGTGTTTCATGTCTTAATCATGAGTTAAGTTTAGTCTGTATTGCACTGATTTTCCTATTGCAAAAATAACTTATTCGACCGCAAAAATGCATGCGTTTCTTTAGAAATGTGACACAGTTGGAGACCGTTTTGAAAGAAAAATCGCATTGGGCATTCGCGATGAGGTGATAGCTCTACTATATTTATGTCCCTCATTGTCCCGTGTACCTCATGTGTAAGCCGCATGTAGTGTTAAGAACTGGGGATGTTTTGGTCAATAATCGGTAATGACGCATGTTTCACATACGTTCGGCAAGACAGGGAGTGCAGTGGCTCAATGGTAGAGCGCTTGACTCGAGACCGAGGGCCGGGGGTTCGAGCGTCACCGGTGTCACTGCGTTGTGGTCCTTGAGCAAGACACATTTATCCTAGCTCAGTACTGGTTCAACCCAGGAAGACCCGTCCCTGTTTAACTGAAAGATTGTTGATGGGAGGTAAAGAATCAAATCAAACAAACAAACGTTCGGCAAGACGTACAGTTGATTCAAAGATAGATGAGAATCGTTGTAAACAAAAATATGAACTAATCCAGGTAATGTGTATTTTATACAGGTATATTACATTAGCTGCCTCAAACTGCAGTATTTCGTTGACCGTTATTAACCCGTTTCAATGGAAAAAATACAATGTGGTATAGTCTGATTATTTTGCATCTTTGAAATATCAGTACGAGCAATCTGTGGGTTGAACGGATTTTTTTATATACTTCAACAAAACGCTTTGAGGCGTGACTGTAACGGTAATTTGAATTGCATGGATCGAGGGTCATTACTTAGAGGTCGTGGTAGAAGTATACTTTGTCACACTTGTATTTGCATGGGGACAATAAAGGAAGGTGATATAATTTAGGATTTATCATGATTTCAGGAGTCAGGCACATCGTTTTGAAAAAAAAGATCCATGTATAACTTAGAAGTTGAATTATACTAACAATTAAACTCCACCTGAAATGTTTTAGACCTGTTTTTGCGATGATTTTTACCATGTCATTTTTTCGAAATCCTTATTCCGATGAAAAGTATTCAGAAACATCCCTGCCAACTTCTCAAAACAGTTCCAACATCTAAAATGATGATGTTACATCTGTGCATAGATGCACTCTGAGCATTTTAAGCAAAGCACAAATATAACAAGTCAAAGATGTCAATCAAAATGTTACATTGTACCGCCACAATTCACTTGTTAAAGCGATGTATTATATGGCTTGTTCAAATATATTGGAAAGCACGCCTGATTCGCACGTGCGATTAAGCTAGTGTGGATTCGCACGTGCGTTAAGCTAGTGGGATCATCTCGGAACCGTAAATTTTAGAACAACTGCAAAGAAAAATGGCACGTTGTGCAAAAACCCAAACTTTGTTCGTACAAATGAGCCTGTCTGACGTTGATTCTGTGCGTGCACGGAAAATTCTGGGCATGCAAATGGCAGTTTTATCACTTTCATGTTATACACAACCTTTGAATAACATGATTTTCATCGTTCACGATTTTTTTTTGATAATACCTCTTTCTGACACGCCCATACGAATTTTACCCGTCAATAAAACAAACTTTGAAGTGTTAAACGAATTCAATTAATTGCAAAATTTTTATCTAAATACAGTTGAATCTCATTAATTCGAAGTCCTAGGGGCTACAGGTTTTATTTCGAATTATCGAAAATTCGACTTATAGGTAGGTAGAAATAAAAGATATATAGCCCCCAGAAATTATAATGATTATTTTTTTCTTATCAAATATATGTTTTGTGTGCATAAAAGAAACGTCTTAGGGAGACGTTTCTTTTACGCACCCAGAACATATATTATTATAGAAAGTTATCAAAATAGATCATGAATAGGTCCTATACTCTGAATTCAGTCTGTCCCAAATTTATTTCGAATTAGCCAGTATTTCGAAAAATCGATGCTCGAATTTTTGAGGTTTTACTGTACACAAAATCTGTACGTGTAACAAACACCAGACCTTTAGGAGAAGTTGGCGGAAAGTCTTCTCTACAGCTTTATCGTTAACACACTTTGCTAAATTGAAGATATAAACGTTATTGCCAAAGAATAGCAGTTGGATTTTTTTTTCATGTCGTATAATAACTTATTTTCAGGATTGAGTAATTGAGATTTACTGTCGTGGTAGAGTGCTTGACACGAGACCGAGTGTCCGTGGGTTCAAGCCTCACCGGCGCTGCAGCGTTGTGCCTTGAGCAAGACACATTAATCCTAGCTTAGTAATGGTTTTACCCAGTAAGACCCGTCCCTACATAATTGAAAGATTGTTGATGTGACTCATGGCAAACAAGGTTTTACTGTTATCACTATTTAATTCCGTCCATCAAAAATGTTCGTTTTGTGTAAATGCTTATAGTGTAAGTCCCATTATCATATTTTGACTTTAGCGAGGCGGGGAGAATCAAAAATAGCAGCTTACCATCGGCCCAGCAATATGCAATTACCTTTCGCCGTTGGCCGATAGTGGTTAGCTTTAACGTTCTTTCTGGGACTTTATCAAAAACAAAATGCCCATGAAACTTCTACGCTGTCTTTAATTTGAGCGGGCAGTATCAGGGAAGGTTCTGGCTAGTCTGTTCGAATGCTCAATCTACTTTGCACCTGCGCTGGTCGCCAATGATAAAAAACATAAATATCTTCTGAGCTGACTTAACCCTTAATGCGCTAATCGTAAAAAAAGTCGTCTGCTTTCTCGTCTGCTGAAATGTTTAAGAAGCCTCTATGGAAAACAGTGTGGACCCAGATAAGACTTCTCCTATAGGAGCACTCTGTTCTGGGTCCACACTGTTTGCTTCTATACTAAATTCGTCAGTGATGCTAGGAAATTATCTGCAGCAGATGACTTCAGCAGACGACATTTTCAGATGCATTTTTTTCTTGGCGCTTTAAGGGTAAAATATTACAGCATCACTCTACAGTAAGTTACCGCGTCCGAGAAACCCAACTATATACATATAAGCACGGGTATTTAAGATCAGTCAGAATGACAAGCTGCTGTCTGAAAATCACGAGACTACCGAAAAATGACCACTCTGCATTCAATTGCATAAAATGCGTTACGATTGTGTTATCCATCGCATCAGTAATACTGTGTGCATACAGTTTTAATACACTTTTTCTCGGTCCCGCGAAGCGTGGTCGGCAGAGTTCTGTTTATAGTCTGACTTCTATGGACTAGTCTTGAGGGTGACCGGGGGGAGGAGGGGGAGGGAGTCATGAGTTTGAACCCTTGTACAATTTTGTTGAAATTATTTTCTCTCTTCTACTGATTCTGATGAGAGTATTTAGTAAGTACTTGATACTGATACACCGTTTGTAAAGCAGCGGTATAGGACACATTGACCGCTACCGTGATATGACTAAAATTGATGAAAATTACATGGACATAAAGCCTCAAGCAAACATGCTCATTTCAGAGGGTTGGCGGGCGTATCGCTATGATAGACTGTTTATCGAGATTTATAATACATTTTGGCACAGATTTGGGTGCAATACACACTTATTAACATAAATTTGTTAACCAAACTTAGCGACGTCTTTGGCGTTACATTGCAATGTAAATGACGTTACTTTTTGCGCAAAATTAACAGAGGGTCCTTGTCTTTAGAAACCCATAGTTTTCACAATTTAAGCACTAGGCAGATAAAATTTTGATTTTTCTCAATGAAATATACCATATAAACATATTTTAAGTCAGTATGCATTTCTATGGCAGGGCCGATTTCAGCCCTTCGTGAACCTAGCCCTTTCCTGCTCAGTTGAGTCGAGCATGAAAAAAAGTTTTATAACATGGTAAGACAAGTCTGCTCAGCTACAGAGATTCACTAGTCTTAAAAATAGAATTTAGTAAATATAGCTTTTGTAGATGCTTTACATGCCAGTCAACAATTTTTCAGTTATGGGACTTATTCCTGGGTTTAAGCAGAGATAAAGTGAATTGCTAAAAAAACAATGTTCAATATCTCAGGTGAGTCTTGCACTAGCAACCCTTCAATCCCAAGTCTAACACTCTGCCAACTGAGCCACTGTGCCTCTCTAAATATAACTATTTTACATTCTAGACTGTGACCAAAAAGGCACTGATAAGCCTGCATCGATGTGCAGGCTCGACCTAGCCTGATCAGTGCCTTTGTCGCACCAAGTTTCACAGACATCCCTTATTTGCATTAGGCATAACACAACAGGATTTCTCATGCCATGGCTCAAATTATCTTGAAAATACAGTAAAACCTGTGTAAAACGACCACTCTCAAAGACCAAAAATTGTTATTCAAGACCAGTTTTCAAGACCAATTATCGCTTAATGCAGGTCAAAGTATTGCAGAATGCTCCAAGGGGAGCATTCTGCAAAACTTTCGACCTTCATTAAGCTTCCATTTGTCATTTAGATCTTTTTTTGTCTAGTTTTGAGTGGCCGTTTTACACAGGTTTTACTGTAGGTGATGTCACAGGTGGCATTTTATTGGTCATTAACAATTTGCCTAAAGAAGGGTTTTTTCAAACAACCATAAAAGATATTCATTTTATTGGTCTTGTGCCATTACACTCTGGGTTTGGTTCCCAGTCACGGCGGGAACTTTTCAGCTATGCTTTATACTTGTGGCTTTAAGGTCTTAAGGCCATTTATTCTCAGTGTACTAAAGTGATAAAATGAATCCAACTGATCAGGCTTCAAGAGACCAGCTGGGCCACTTCTGCCACCTACCACATCACATATGGGCCTCCTCGTGACAAAACCTGTCTTCTGGGTTTCCGACCCAAGCTACAGAGACTAGCTAGAAAATTGAAATTTCGCTTGTAGCAAGTCTAGATATGATACTTTCCAATAAGCAAATAACAAAGGCGCTGATCAGAAGGCTGGTCTGCGCCTGTGTTGTTCACAAACCCCGGAAGACAGGTTTTCTTGCGACGAGGCCAATATTACCATTAGAATACACAAAAACTCTTTCACCAATAATATACAGTCATCTGTTGAATAACCTTGTTACTCTCCAAATAGCCTTAACCCTTTTACACTAAGACTGGCCAAAACTAGAGTTTTGGCCGGTCTTAGTGTAATAGGGTTAACTTCAATGTATTGGCCATTTTGAGAGCAATAGAGTAATTCTACCTAACAAATGAACTTATAAAGCTCAAAATGAATGAGGGCATCGACTAAATTTCATATTTTTACCCTAAATATTTAGGCCTGAGTAAATTCCAGTCTACCCAACAGGGTTTTCAGTCTTCTAACAATGTATTACGCACCTCATCAGATAGTCAAACAAATTTGTCGTAAAATTTTGGAGTTCAAGCTCTAGGTGGTGAGCTTTACAAGGTAGATGCGGTACCTAATTAGTTATCCATTAGACTCAAAAGGGGAGCCTAATTCGTTATCCGTAAGACTCAAACGACGAGCCATCTCAAAATCTGCATGATTTACCATAAATATTCCAAGAGCTGAGAGTCTTACCATATTTATCCTAAAATATGAGTATGTCAATCTGACTGCCTGATGAAGTGTGTACTTAGGTTTGGAATGATTAACACTGTAAACCTCGATCATACCATTCTTTGCACATTATCAGTAGTCTGCGTGGTGCATTAGATCTACTACAGAGAAACCTATCTAAAACGGCCACTCAAAAATAGACAAAACAAAGATCTTAATGACAAATGGTAGCTCAATGAAGGTCGAAAGTATTGCAGAATGCTCCGCTTGGAATATTCTGCAATACTTTTGACCTGCATTAAGTGATAATTCGTCTTGAAAGTCAATTTTTGAGGATGGCCGTTTTAGAGACAGGTTTTACTGTATCCTTGTACAAAGTTTTTGTTTGATTTGATTCTTTACGTCCAATCAACAATCTTCCAGTTATGTAGGGATGGGTATTCCTGGGTTGAACCAGTACTAAGCTAGGATTAATGTGTCTTGCTCAAGGTAACAATGCAGTGAGGCTGGAACCCTACCACTGAGCCACTGTTGTACAAAGTGAACTGCTAATAAAAGCACCGCAAGCACTGCATAATACCCCGCCACTGCTGGGGGCACCAAACGTTATTTTGTGAGATATATAATGCCTAAATAGCAACAGAAATGAGATAGACAGTGATATGACGTCCTTAGTCACTATATGTAACCTTTGATGGTCAACATATCTGTGAAGTTTCATTCAGATACTCCATATAGTAAATGAACTACAGGTCAAAAACCATTTTTCAGATCAATCAAGGGCGGATAACTCATGAACTGGAAAGGTAAGGGTGACGGTCCTTACTAAAAATATGTAACCTTTGATGTTCAACATATCTGTGAAGTTTCATTCAGATATTCCATATAGTAAATGAACTACAGGTCAAAAACCATTTTTCAGATCAATCAAGGGTAGATAACTCATGAACTGGAAAGGTAAGAGTGAAGATCCTTAGTCACAATATGTAACCTTTGATGATCAACATATCTGTGAAGTTTCGTTCAGATATTCCATATAGTAAATGAACTACAGGTCAATAACCATTTTTCAGATCAATCAAGGGCAGATAACTCATGAACTGGAAAGGTAAGAGTGATGGTTCTTTGTCACAGTATGTAACCTTTGATGTGAAACATATCTGTAAAGTTTCATTTAAATATTCCACATAGTACAGGGACTACGGGTAAAAACATTTTTTAATTCAATCAAGGGCGAATAACTCACAAACGGGAAAGGTAAGAGTGACGGTTCTTAGTCACAATATGTTACCTTTGATGTGAAACATATCTGTGAAGTTATATTCAGATATTCCACATAGTAAAGGAACAATAGGTCAAAAACCTTTTTTCAGACCTATCAAGGGCGGATAACTCACAAACTGGGAAGGTCAGAGTGACGGTCCTTAGTCACAATATGTAACCTTTGATGTGCAACATATCTGTGAAGTTTCATTCAGATATCATGAACAGTAGAGGAATAACAGGCCAGAAACCATTTTTCCAATACGAAAAAGGGCAGTAACTCCGTTAAAAATGGACGGATTTTGCCCATTAACAATCCCATACCACTCATCGCCGATAACAATATGTATGCAAATTTGAAAAATTCCGTGAATAAATACTCAAGTTATCGATCGGAAATGGTGAGCACTGACGGACGGACGGACAGACACCGAAGGGTATAACATAATACCTCGCCACACTTTAGTGGCGGGGTATAAAAAGAGCCATGGCCAAATAGATTACAGAGCTGGTCCAGATCAGATGGCTTCTTCAGAAGCCAGATCATCAGGATCTACCCGGTCTTCCAAAAGAGGATATATCTAGGTTCAGCAGAACAAGGATTAACCTGCTCCAATATTTAGGGTAGATACTCTCAAACTCAAAATCCTGGCCCCGAGGTTATAAAACTTTTTTATGCTCAACTCAACTGAGCTTGAAATTTATCCTGCTCATAAATGTTAAAATGACAACAAAATTTAACAATTATTAGCAGGATAAATACACCATATGAGAGCTTAAAAGCAAGAAACACCTATCTATTTCAGCATTTTAGTTTTTATGAACAGTTGAAATTTTATGCTCAGTTGTATTGAGAATGAAAAGTTTTATAACCTCTGGGCCAGTTTTGGACATGCTGAGCACAAGATGGGTTATTAGATGTAACTGACACTAACAAAGATCATAATCCAGCATCTACGTACCACTGAACTTTATCAATATCAGCGATGAATATGTCAATCCTGACCAGAAATTTAACATCATCATACACACACCTAGGTCTACACTGTTTGCAAAGGTATCCTTTAACTGGTAATTCAGTAATTACAATACTCAACCTATATATTCAGCCAGACCCGATCAAATGGTGTAAACCCAGATCATACCTGCACCTAAAAGAACAGTCTTAAATATTAATTTATTTAGTAAAACAAGTGTTATCCCTTTTTATATTGGAAGCCTGAAAATGGGTAGTTTGGCAAACAGTGAAGACAGATGGAAGTGCTGCATCCCATCAGGGTCTACACTGTATGCTAAGATATAATCAATTTACATTTCATCAGCCTACAATGTTTGCTAAGGTTAAACTAATTTTCAGGGACAGAAATACATATACAGTAAAACCTGTCTTAAGCAGTCACTTAAAAACAGACAAAACAAAGGTCTTATGGAAAATGGTAGCTAAATGAAGGTCAAAAGTATTGCAGAATGCTCCCCTTAAAACATTCTGCAATACTTTTGACCTGCATTAAGCCATAATTGGTATTGAAAACCAATTGTTGGTGTTCAATTTGAGTGTCTGCTTAAGACAGGTTTTACTGTACATCAGAATCTGGCAATTCTAACCTGTTACCCCTTTATTTGTACAATGAACCCACCCAAGTTTATTGTACCAAACCAGGTGGAAGAACCCATCAGTATGATAAGGATTAATGGAGGACAAGAAGTACCATACTCTGAGCATACATCTCTATGCTATAAATAAGGACTTCAATAAGGTTAAGGCCATGTTAAGGATGGAGGACAAGAAGTACCATATTCTGAGCATACAGCTCTATGCTATAAATAGGGACTTCAATAAGGTCAAGGCCATGTACCCTGACTGACTTTGATTTCACACATTATTATCACAGTTTGTGCTTCATTAGGCAAGCTTAGTTTCTATACATCACAATACATGCCTTCACATAGGTCATCACAGCTGTGAAATGGGGAAAAATAATGCCCAGCTCTAAATTTGGGCCAGCTCGTGAGATTTTGGTACTTATTTAAGGAGTTGTTCTTTAACCCTTTCCTCCATGAATATTCATCCTAGGCTCCATCCACTAGTCTATGAATAATTATATTAACTTTCATGTTGGTACACAGATCAAAGAAATTACTTAGCATCAGATATACATTATTTCCATAAGCAAACAGAGTAGACCCAGATCAGGCAGCTCTTACAAGAGTTGTCTGATCTTGGGCTGCTCTGTTTGCAAAAGCCCTAAAAGCTTTCATGTTGGTACATAGATCAAAGAAATTACTTGTCAGGTCCACTAGTGTAGCATCAGATATATCATATTTCCATTAGCAAACAGAGTAGACCCTGATCAGGCAGCTCTTACAAGAGCTGCCTGATCTGGGTCTGCTCTGTTTGCAAAAGCCCCTCATTTAGTGCCTCAAAGAGGTAAAGTGTTAAACATGATTGTGCAGCTATGTGTTGGAGCTAGAGGCTCAAATTTTGGCCTGACCCTTCATCAAGGTACCTTCTTTCTATGTTTGAGCATTGAAGACTGGTGAGACTGAGTTTGAACAAGCTTGTCTGTTTTTTCGCTGCTCACATGTGCGATAAGAATCAAAATCTCATGAGCTGGCTCCATTATACATAAGGGCTCCATGGAACAGTGTTGCACCTACCATATCAAAGATTAAATTCAAGATCACTAACATGCCTCAGTGGTATTGGCTAACATGAGCTCGAGAATAGGTATATCAGCCGGGCCTCCATGCTAGAGGTTACTATGGAGACTTAAGGACGGAAACTTCTATGCCTATATCCCTTTGTTTAACCCTTTTCATTCTGATGGATTTACCCAAACATATTGATACAATAAATATGGGACAGACCAGTTTGTGCTATAAGGGGTCACAGGTCGAAATTTCTAAATTATGAAGTATTTATGTCCCTAAACATTGTATATTAGCAAACAGTGCAGACTCTGATGAAAGGTTGCCTTATGACACATTTCATCTGGGTTGTCACTGTCTACCAAAGTACCTATTAACTGGTATCCAGAATGAAAAGGGTTAATTTGATGTGACGATAAAATAATGTTCAAAATGTTTGAAAAAATCTGTTACAGGTCATACGAAATTATTGCTCTTTATAACATACAAAAAAGACATGTGATAACCTTGAGGTTAACTCCTTTTTCAGAAGGGGTCATCCCAAAACTTCTCTAAACCCTTATCCTGCTGAGGTTAAATACAGTCCTAATTTCTATTCAGTTATTACTATGGGTTTACATAGTGAGTGAAAAACACTGTAGAGCTGCTTGCTTCCAGCTGATCTGGATCTATACTGATTTCAGAAGAGGGTTTACCATATTAGTGTTCAGCAGGACAAGATGAAAGTAAAAATAATTCCCCACTATATGAACAGAATGCAAAGTAAAAACATTTGGGGCCTAATTTATCTGCTTAACATTTTTCATTTTGTGCTTACTGATTCATGAGATACTTTGTTGATGGTAAAAATGCTAAATTTTGAACACTTTTTGTTTTCTTATAAAATGTTGGTTATTGTAGTTGGAACTGACTAAATGGTTGACGTCAGAATAGCAAACAGTGAAGACGCTGATCAGACCTCAGTCTTACCTGGGTCTGAGCTGTTTAGGCCTTTCTTGCAGGCAACTAGTGTTTGTTACTTTAGAACATCTACCATATCCTAAATACTTGGAAAATATGGCCTGAGTAAATAGTGTTAACCCAGATCAGACTACTTCTAGACTGATCGGGAGTTAAACTATTTGCCATTCAATCAACTTTTACACACCTCCGGTTGTATTATGAAGTGGTTTGAATTTTAGGACAAGTTTGGGTCAGAATAGTTAAGACATATCAGGTAATTGTTATGTGCTAGGAAAATTCGAATCAACCCTGCATGTATGTGCAGGCTCATTAGGGCAACATTTGACGCATTAGCTGGATTGGGTCTTTTTGTCGCTTTGAGGCTCAAAATGATCAACATTTCAGTAAAAATACATGTATCTGTATAAGTGTGCAGAAGTGATTTTCCTCACCCAAAATGGGGTCAATATTGCCCAAATTAAAAAAAGTATATTCAAATAGGAAGGATATTGAGCTGTAAAATTAACAATTGTAAAACTTATTATCAAGCAATTGTCTAAAGCCAGCAGATTTGGATTGTTCAGGGAAAAGCAAAAGTCAGCTTGCTTAAGACAGGTACTTTTTAACCCTTTTTATTCTGATGGATTATACAAGGCACGTTGATATGATAAGTATGGAATTGCCCAATTTGTATTTTAAGGGGTCACAGGTGGAAATATCTAAATTATGATGCAGCATTTCCGACTTTTTCTTTGTGAAGATTTGTCTTTTTCTTTGCATAGGCCCTGATGATATGCTACCTTATGCCGCATATCATCTGAATCTTCACTTTTTGCCAAAGTACCTGTTTATCAGTAGCCAGAATTAAAAGGGTTAATATAGTTCTATCAACACTTCAAAATATTAACACTAGAACACGCAGTTGATGGGCTGCCATCGTGAATCCCCAAGCTAAATTTTTGACCCCCCCCCCTCCCTCCAGCACCCCTTAGTTCCACCCCTGGGGCATGACTTAGGCCACAGAATGAAAATTTTGTTTGATATGTTTTATATCTTTTATTTGTGAGGACACATACAAAGTTTGGTATAAAAATCTTAGAAATTGACTCTGTAATTGAAGTTTAATGATACCTCCCCAGGAGGAAAGGTAAAATGAAAATGTGCTATTGCATGCCCCATTCATGTGTGTAACTCACATATCAAATTTGGTTGGATTTCGTCCAATGGTTTGGGAGGAGATAGCATAACAGACAGACAGAATTTAAATTTTTACCCCCAAGGACTCCGAAGTCCCACCCCTGGGGCATGACCCAGGTGACAGTCTGATATGTTTCATATCTTTCATTTGTGAGAACACATACAAAGTTTGGCATAAAAATCTTTGAAATCCATTTTGTAATTGAAATTTAATATTTGACCTTTTGACCCCTCCCCAGGGGGTGGGGCCAAAAACAAGTGTGCTGTTGCATGCCCCTTTCATGCGAGTAACACCAACACCAAATTTGGTTTAATTTCTTCCAAAGATTTAGGAGATAGCATAATGGGCAGACGGATGGAGACGATTACAATATCCCCTTCGCTTTTTTAAAAAAAGCTTGAGGATCACAATTACCTTTTTTTTATGTTTGATTTGATTCTTTACGTCCCATCAACAATCTTTCAGTTAAACAGGGTCGGGTCTTCCTGGGTTGAACCAGTACTTAGCTAGGATAAATGTGTCTTGCTCAAGGACCGCAATGCAGTAACGCTGGTGAGGCTTGAACCCGCTGCCACTCGGTCTCGAGTCAAGCACTCTACTACTGAGCCACTGCGCTCCCTTACAATTACTGTAAAAATTTAGACATGCCACAGGATGAGGTGTTTAAAATGTAGTGTTGAATGGCTAGTAGTTTAAAAACCTGATCATACCACTCTTCTTGGGCCTATCTGTCATAATATTTAGCGTAAATATGACGACTGGTTATGATCACTGCTTGTAAAGATATATGTAAAAATACAAGTTTGTACATTGACTATGACAGAAAGCCCAGAGAGCTATCTGTCCATTAAGCCTTACTTTTGGCTACCTCCAAATCATTTTTTTTAAATCTGCATTTCTTTCACTAACATGACCAATGGCCCAAGTGTTTTGTTTCATTTATAGTTTTAATACTTTTGCATTTTAAATTGGCTTTAACTGACAAGCAGATTCTCTGACATAGAGCAATCGGCTTTTTTATATATACTGGCATGAGATTTAGCTGTTATTAAAAAGAGCTGAAACAATTTCCTTCATCCCTTGTCAAATGAAATCGGACTTTATTCAAAACAATATTTATAATTTTGTTGCTGTTGTTGCGTTTGTGTTTAACGTCCCACCAACATCTAAGGTCATATGGAGACGGGGCCACGGCTTTATGTCTCATCCGACAGACTGGTGAAGCCGGGAATCGAACCTGCGACCTCTGGTTTACAAGGCAAGCGGTTTATCCACTACACCACAGCGGCTCCTAACAATATTTATAATAAAACATGCTGAAATCTACCATAAAAATCTGAAGTGCTTGTAAAATACATTCTTAAATTTACATTACAATGCACCCTTGTACCAAAATAACTTGTAAAAAAGTTCAATAATATAGTTTTATGGAACAATTTATCTGAAAAAAATTGGAAAAAGAGCGTGCTATAAAACCACAGTATTGGACAAAAATGAAGATTTCATGATTTGGCAGCAGTTTTCCATCTACTAAACGCAAGAAAACAAACTTTTTTCCCCAAGTGGGGTCCGAAATCTGGCTTAATGCATGTAGCTCTAAGAAGTTCCTGTCCCCAAAAGGGATGAAGTAGCCTGTACATGTATAGTGAAATGGAAAAAATTAAAATCTTGTGAGTTATTTGAAAATTCTAGTTTCTATAAAAATGGTGGTGATTTTATTTAGCCTACAAGCATGTCATATTTAAAGGTTGGTTTAAACAGTATTTTATTTCTTTATATACATACAAATATTTAACAATTTACATGATCAATGGACCAGATTTAAAGGTTAAGACCATGTTTAACTCTGTTCCTGCCAGCAGCAACTTTTGTCGTCTGCCAGTAACCTTTGCAAACAGTTCATACTTAGATCTGGCCTGACATGACGGTGAAGAACTTTTTTGGAAAGGCTTATTTTGAAAAAGAATCAGCAGACGACGAAAAATATTGAAAAAAAGCTTTCTTTTATCTCTACATGCAGGGTAATTTTCATGTTTTTTTAGTTGGCTGCTGATTTTTTTCAAGATCAACTTTTTCAAAAAGCTCTAAGAGGAATACCATCAGAGTGTCAAACAGTTTGGATCCAGATCAGGCCCGGCATTTTGTCAGGCCTGATCTAGATACAAACTGTTTGCAAAGGTTATCAGCAGAGGACTCTATTAGGCAAAGAATTTAACAGAGATTCACGGCACTGTGCCTCTGCATCATCATAAATTAGCATTAACAGCCCATCAGCTGAACTAATAAATAAACATACAAAACATATTCACCCTAAAAATGCCACCTTAAATTTGCAGACGTTTTCAAATTTTTGTTTCTTTCTGCTGTCATACGATTGACATAAAATGTCTAGCCTTATTTTCCCTGAAAACCAAAAAATATATACTCATGCTAAAAAAAAATGCCATCCTGAGCTTTGTATAATACGGTAATGTAATGGTCCGTTTAATTTTGTAATTCGGGGCACACTAACAGGCCAACGCTATGTGGATTAAGTTCTTCACCCACATGTCCTGCTAATCTATTGGACTGCTGGAAACAATTTTCTCTTCCAGTAAGATAATGTCCCCATACTTGCAATATGGCAAGCAACTGTTTGCAAGCTGGTCATGTCATACCTCCTTGACTTGATTTCGGAATCCGGAACCATCTCCAATCTTAATCTACCACTTCTTGGATATTTGAGACTAGCGGGTACATGGCTTGTACCTCTCCCCAGCTGGCACATTACCGGAACCTGAATGCCAACTGGTTGCCAACTAATGGCAATGAATTCCACAGGGGTTGGGGGTACAAATGTATACTTTACCCAGGCTTCTTCTAAGCATGCAAAAAAGGCTCATATAATGCATTAATATAGGTGGCGGTCATACAAGATATGACTTACAATATGTTTGTAATCATAACATGTTCATATCTTTACTTATTTTCAACAAAACTGGTGAATTGGAGTGGCCTTCTTTTATTAGCAAGAGTATATAAAATATGTTGTCTGCTGCAGTCAGGGTTAAGGCTTTAGGCACAAAGTTAATAAGGTAAAAATTATATCAGGGCTATATCTAGACAGAAGATTCATTCTTTAAGTCAGATCTGAGCATTCTCTGTCTACTTTAACTCTCTTTCCTTGCTAGCAGCAACTTTTGTCGTCTACTAATAAGCTTGCAAACAGTTGAGACCAAGATCCAAACCATTTGACACTCTGATAGTATTTCTGAAAGATTTTTTTGAAAAAGTTAATTTGAAAAAAGTCAGCAGACGACAACAAGAGCATGAAAAATTACCCAGCAAGCAAAGAGTTTAAAGAAGACCAGAACAACTGTTCGCAACACCTATTTGTACGGTTCACTACCACAGTCTCAACTCTGAGGACCAATATCATTTGGAAATGCAGTTAAACCTGTCTTAAGCGGCTACTCAAAATAAACAAAACAAAGGTCTTAAAGACAGGTGGTAGCTTAGTGGACGTGGAAAGTATTGCAGAATGCACCGGAGCATTCTGCAATACTTTTGACCTGCATTAAAGTGATTATCCGTCTTGAACACATATTTCAAGGTCTTACTTTGAGTGACTGCTTTAGACAGGTTTTACTGTACCTCCTGATAACTCAGTGAAAATGTCTCAATATTTTACCCCAGGTTAGACCGAAATACAAATTATGAGGGTATTTTTTGTTCTATAAATAAATTACGCATAGAAGCTCCAATTAAAACAGTAAGTGTGAGGGGCATAAAATTTGATTTTCCCTTCAATATTACTTAAACAGAACATGTGTTGAGGGTCCTCAATGGATGAGTTCTTTTGAATCCCACAACATATGAGAAAGTCACAAGAAAACCCTGTCTCCATCAATGACAACCAAATAAGACACAAACCAAATTGCTCAGCTACAGAGACTAGCTAGAATTTGAATAAAGCAAATATACCTAGGCTGATTTGCACTACTTTTAATTGCATAAGAGATGAACCACTTTTCTCCTAGGCTTGCAACTCAACTGAGCATGACATTTATCCTGCTCATAAATGTTAAAATGCCAACAACTGTTGGCATTTTAACAATTATTAGCAGGATAAATACTACTGAGTTTAGTAAACATCTAGGGTAAGTCTGGTATATTCGGACCGACTGCTAAATTCGGACAGCCACCTTGTTTGTTTCATAGTTCAGTTATTGGAATAAAAAATAAATCAACTAAGCAAACAGTCAAAATCCTGATGAGAAGGCTCATAAGGAGCCGTCTCATCTGAATTTCCACTGTTTGCAAATGTGTGTCCGAATTTACCTTATGTCCGAATTTACCTGACTTTTTCACCATTTTAGTTTTATGAGCAATCGAAATTCCATGCACAGTTGAGCTAAGCATGGAAAAAAGTTTATAACTTCAGGGCCTGATGTGACTCCCCATGTTCTTGTATAGAAGTGAGAGAACCAGAGATACACCACCCCACCCCATTCTGGAGCACTGATCACAACTGTCTCACATGGTCTCACAACTGTCGAGCTGAATTCACTATTTGTTCGGTGGTCGTTTAGATTTCATGTTCTTACTGAGAGTCTCTTCCTCTTGAATCTCTGTGCGGAACTTGATCACTTTATCTGTGAAAAGATGGCAAAAATTAGCAATGAGTCTGTAAATCATTATATCAATATTGAGAAAATAGAAAATGGTAGTTTAACATATGTTTATTTGTTTGTTTGATTTGATTCTTTACGTCCCATCAACAATCTTTCAGTTATGTAGGGACGGGTCTGCCTGGGTTGAACCAGTACTAAGCTAGGATAAATGTGTCTTGCTCAAGAACCACAACGCAGTGACGCCAGCGAGGCTCGAACCCGCGGCCCCTCGGTCTTGAGTCAAGCACTCCACCATATGTGTTGCATCATACTTCAATCACATCAGCTATACAGAGGGACAAAACACCTCCCTTTTTGTAAAAATATACCTTTTGACAAATGAATTATATTTGATTAATATTTCCCAGTATGATTTGCATATAAATGTATATTTACATTTCACCTGCCAGTCTTTAAATGAACCTTTACATTTGAGACGTCATTCATACCTTCATGAACGGATCTGTTTAAGCCACACCCACTTACGCACCATTTGAGCGGGCTAACATCAAGTCCATCCAATAACCCTGCTTGTTTACTGACGTTTTCGTGACGTTGAACATGTATGGCCATAACGTTAAGCGCAGAATTTTGTCGTTTTGGCTATTCAAACCCTATGTTATGTCTGATTTAATTAAAAATATCTGGAAAACTAGCCAAGTTAGGTGAAAATTGAAAATTGATCCTTGACTGATAATATAAAATGTAAACATAAGTAATAAATTCAATTTTTAGTCTGTTCATGGAATCATGCATACTTCGGGTCTCTTGCGAGATTAACATGAAGCCCTTCAGGCTTCACTGACTTTGCAAGAGACCCGAAGTATTCATGCTTCCATGAACATTACAAAAATTGAATTCATTTCTTAAATGAATTATTAAAGTTTAAGAAGAAGCAACTGCTTGAAGGATAAATCATATGTATACCTCTTAATGACGTCAGCTCTGTTATTTTCTTCGCCAACATTCCGTCAAGTTGTTTAGCATAAGCTGAAAAAGAAATCTTCCAATATGAGGATTGTATGGCAACATCCAGATTAATGTCTAACAGGGTTCATACAGGCAAGTTTGAGTAAAATTCAAGGACTTCTCAAGACTATCCTACAGTTTTCAAGGACTAAAATTTTAGGAAAAAATCCTGATTTAAGTATTAAGATTCTACTTCAAAAATGCTAGACTGAGATAATGGAGAAATTAGGACTAGAAAAGTAGTATAAAATTGTTGTGCCTTTATTTGGTGCAGCATTTGCTGCACCAAATAAAGGCACAGCAATTTTATACTGATTTAGATGTCTATCAACAGTGTTAAGTCCTACAGAAAATAGAAGAATTCAAGGACTTTTCAAGGCATTTGAGTGATTTTCCAGTACTTTTCAAGGCATATTTAATTTTCAAGGACTTTTCAAGAAAGCCCTCTAAATTCAAGTACTTTTCAAGCCTGTGAGAACCCTGTCTAAGTCTGAACTGAGCTTGATACAGCATTCATACCTCATATTGGCCAATTTTAAGCAATTTTAAAACCCTTTTCCAGACCAATTGAATTTTCCATCAAACTATACTATTGCCATAAAGTTAAGCATATTTTTATACGATCCCGATTTTCGAAGTAATGAAAAATAATTTGAGTTTTGGGTTTTATTTGACATGTACACTTGTATTTTGGCTACCAAATTTGGATAAGTTCGATAAGTTTCATTCACTACTGTCCATGAACGGGACGCTTATGACACAGTCCTGTCCAGGAGTTGATATGCAAGAATGAATTTATTTTGCTGTTGAGTCATGAAAAAGCCTTAAAACGTGTATGTTGGATAACTCTACAAAGAAGAAAGAAAACAGAATGTGTACAATTGCCATTTGGAGCGATGGTATGAAACAAGATGACATTGCAAGGGTACTAAACCTGTCTCAGAGTGTTGTAAGCAGACCTTTGAAAAAAAAATAGAGTGCCAGTATTAGAAAAGGGAAACTGTCTACATTAATTCTTGAGTGCAGGGAATTGCTACTAAAGCATTATGGTACGTGGTGCATTATCTGACGACCACTTGATACAGTTAATGGTGGTTACTGGGACTTTAAACGCTCAAAAGTACCAGGACGTAATCCTGGAATCTGGTGTTAGGTCACCCTTGGACTCGCCTGATGGCCAGAATATGGTGCTCCGAGATGACACTGCAAGACCTCGCTGTACTCGCATCATCGAGGAATACAAAAATCAACAGAACATCGCTAGTCTTCCACGGCCGAGCTTGTTGCCGGACTTGAACCCTTTTGGTCATGTGTGGGACAAGCTCAGCTGACGTGTTTGAAACCAGGAACCAGCCGTATCAAAACCATTGTGAATTTCTTTAGACTCCAATGCATGAGTGGGACAGGATTACATGTCTTGAACGCATGTACCCAGTAAATTTAATGATGAAAATGTGCCAAGATTTTATTGGACAGTGTGAAGGCTATACACAACAAAAACCGGAAGTAGCTGATTATTATGAGCCTTTTCGAGACTTTTTGCACCAGATCCTGAAAGTGTATGCTCAAAAGAGAAAGTTTTGAAGAAATTACAATTATCGCGGCCTTATTGTAGAAGTTTTGCTTACTCTTGGCCTCCATGCTGTTTTCATTGAATTTTGTAAAATTTATGGGTAATTTTTGTAAGGTGTTTGCAGCCTATAAACAAGTCAGAGATTCCACGGCTTTTCTTTATCAAATCGCTGGTATTCTGCTTTTGTTGTCTACCACAATAAATTTTTGGTATCTCTCAAAAAGTTCCGTTCTTACCGTTTCTAAAACCTAAGTGGTGATATCAAATGGAATATGCTTAACTTTGTGGCAATAGTATATAAACAATAAAGTCACGATGGTTAATTGTATATATTGTGGGGTCACAGGTTTTAATCGTATTTAAAATATTGTATTTCTTTCTCTGAAGATCAATTTTGTCTTAGCAAACAGTGCAGACCCTGATGAAATGCCACATAATGTGGCATTTCATCTGGGTCTTCACTGTTTGCCAAAGTACCTGTTTAGGGGTTTCCGGTCCACAAAAGGGTTAAGTAATATGTTTAAAATTATTTTTCAAAACGATTCATTTTGAAAATAATTTTTACCCATTATTGATGCAAGCAAATAAACAATATGGTCAAAATTATAGATGTACCACAACCTCTGAGAAATGACCTTTGGATCATTCTATTTCAAAAGATTGATGTGTAACGATTTAAATTAGCCAGTTGGGCTAGAATGTCTATGTGTGTCAAAATATTATAGTAAATGTCTGAAACCCCTATTTCTAGACCCGTATTTTCAATATTGTTAATACGGTCACGCCTCAAAGCTTTTTGTTTATCTAAAGTAAGTTTAACTCCAGCATACTGGGTAATTTTCCATGCTTTTGTTGTCCCTTTAATTTTTTTTTCAAAATTAACTTTTTTCGAAAATATCTTTTAGGAACACTATCAGAGTGTCAAATGGTTTAGAGCCAGATCAGGACAAACATTCTGTCGGTTCTGATCTGGGTACAAACTGTTTGCAAAGATTATCAGCAGACGATAAAAATCGCCTCTAGCAAGGAAAGAGTTAACCCTTAAAGTGCCAAGAAAAAAAAATGCATCTGAAAATGTCGTCTGCTGAAGTTGTCTGCTGCAAATAATTGCCTAACATTACTGACAAATTACGTATAGAAGCAAATAGCGTGGACCCAGAACTGACTGCTCCTACAGGCGCAGTCTGATCTGGGTCCACACTGTTTGCCATAGAGGCTTCTTAAACATTTCAGCAGACAAGAAAAGCAGACGACTTTTGTTGCGATTGGCGCATTAAGGGTTAAATAGCCTTACCTTCAACATCATAATCTACTTCATCTGTATGTTTGGCTAGCTTTCTTTGTTCTGTTAGCCATTTTTGAGTGTTCTGAAAACAATCACACAAAATTAAGAATTAAGTGATCTGTTATAATCATAAAACTCCATTTAACTAAAAATAGTAATGGTCATGTGATAAGAAAAGAAATGTTGGTTTTGCATACAGGATATCAACCCTGCATGATAATAATCCATGGGTGAAAGTTCAAAATTTTCAAAATCCTGAACTTTCGAAACACCAATCTTAAAATTTGCAGTATGCCCATTAAATAGTCAAAATTTCAAGTTTTAATGGTAAATTGTCCCTAGACAGACTGAAAATGTGTCAGAGAAGCTTTTATGGTCTCCTTAATTCAGCATTTTGAGGCTGACTTTCTTTGGAAAGTCAGCCTCAGAATCCTGAATTCAGAAATAATCCTGAAAACTTTCACCCATGATAATCATTATTATATACCTATAAATGATACAACTTTTGAACTGTCCGTTTTCTGGCTATCTGATACAGAAAGCTTGATCAACAAACTGAGGTTTTCTAATTTTGTATCACTATCCTTTAAAACGAGACTAACGTACGCTTGTATCTGTTTTTGCGGCAATGTTACGTAAAATAAATTTCAAGCATGGAACCAGAGATGGAAAGCATGATGATGTAACGTCAATTCTAACACACCTCGCCTATAGAGTCAATGCTAAATAAGTGTGATATATCAAACAATAATTCACAGTTTGAAAACGAGGAAAGTGCATTCTAGCTGACATCATTTGTTACTGGAAAATGACGTCATTCATAGTGTTAGACGGTGTTTTTACACTTAAAAGACGTTACAAAAACACGTAAACGAGTGTGACATAGTCTAAGTATTGGCCGGTGTTCTTCAGTGCAATGGCGGAAAGTTGGAAGAAGCTGAAGACTTCAAATGTGTTTTCGTTGTTTATTGTGTGTAAGAATTGAAATAGATCAGCTCCAGTGCATGAATTGTTGAGTAATAATTCACTGTTTATTGGTCAGTTGTACGAAGATCAATCACTCGTGCTATGCACTCATGATTTGATCTTCTTTACAACTGACCTCCAAACAGTGAATTATTACTCAACAATTCACTGCTCGAGCTGATCTATTTCTTAAGTAACAGAATGTAAAGGCAAATGTACCGGAAAATTTTCTGGATTAAAGATCCAACATTTTATAAAGTGAGAAAAAAGGTATATAATAAACTTATATATAGTAATTTGATCTGGCATACAGTATCACTTCTCGAGGATGAGGCCATACTATTGGATCATCCTCAACGCTTCGCAACTTGGGTGATCTGATGGTATGACCTCATCCACTGGACGTAATACAGTATGCCAGATCAAGTTACTACTATTATAATAATGTGTATTTATACCAAGGATGAATCAAATTTGACTAATTGCTGCAGAGCTGTGGCTCTGGACATAATGTTTGCTTCCATGATAAACAGGGTGGGTAGTCACGTGGTTTCTGTTAGGATATACTGTACGGAAAAATGGCGGACTTCTTTCCACACCGATGTTTAAAGCAAAAGTAAGTAGATATTTCTGCGTGTTTTTTTCATCTTTACACAGAAAGTTATACACCATTTTCCAGCCCCCATTTCTTCCGATCTAACGATGCCAGGATATCCTCATAAAGGTTCTTACTTTGAGTACAGACTCTGTCACAAAATTTTTAGCGGCGAAGATCGGGTCTGAATTTGTAAATAAGCTGTACGGACAACATTTGTGACAGCGTTAGTACTCAAAGTAAGAAGCTTAAAGATGCTATCCTGGTAGCGTTTGATAGGGGAAAATGTGGGCTGGAAAATGGTGTATAACTTTCTGGGTATTGATGAGAAAACATAGAGAAATCTACCTATATTCGATCAGAATGTCCGTACAGTGTATTCGAACATCCGTACAGTGTATCCAAGCAAAAACCACGTGACTACCCACCCTGATAAAATCGAGTCTGAAGTGCACTTGAATATATTCAGAAGATGTAAAAAGCAGATGCCATTTTCATAACTAATTATATTGACCGGATAAGGGTTAATGATCCAGTGGACTAAAATTCCACTCGCCCGCTCGTAATTACGAGTGAAATCTAGAAAGGACGAGTAATTTTTCCCAAAGCACTCGTCTTGTAGGACGAGTGCTTTGGAAAGTATTACTCGAGGAAGTCATATTTACACATTACTCCCTTATGTTCTTTATTGCATACGCTTTTAAAGGACAAGTGCATGTGTTTGCAGGACAAGTGAAAATAGTAAGTCACTCAACCTGCAGGACAAGTGCAATATTGAAATATTTTTGTCCCCTATGATCTGAATCTGATAGCCATTTCTATCTACACAGCTCCCCCTATTTACCCTTTTTCTACCATTCACGAAAATAGTCATAAACTCTCTAATCAGCTTTCGTACTTGTGAACAATACAGACCCAGACCAGACTGCTTTAGGATATAGGAGTAGCCTGATCTAAGTCCATAGTCTTTGCTCCCAAGATAAAAATGTTCTAGAGTGATTTTAATAAATGCAGCAGACATAATTAGTAAACAAAATTTTCAGGACAAAAAATATTGACATGATAAAGACTAATATTGTTTGTTTTTTGTTTGATTTGATTCTTTATGTCCCATCATCAATCTTTCAGTTAAACAGGGATGGGTCTTCCTGGTTTGAACCAGTACTAAGCTATGATAAATGTGCTCAAGGACCACAATTTAGTGATGCCGGTTAGGCTCGAGCCTGCTGCCCCTTAGTCTCGAGTCAAGCACTCTACCATTGAGCCACTGCGCTCCCCAGACTAAAATTGTATTTTTTTCTGATTTTGATTTATGAAGTATTATGTAACACCTCTTTTTCAGATAATGAGCTTCTCTTGAATTCAAAGCTTAAAAAATTTAGAAGTGAGAAGCAATGGCACCATTTTCCTTCTGTCTCATGCCTGAGGACCAAAAACCAGGAGCTGCCATAGTGTAATGGATAAACCATTCACCTTGTAACTGAAGTTTCACAGGCTGGATCCCCAGGTTTCACATGCCTGTCAGATGACTTAAAGCTGTGGCCTTATCTCCATATGACATCTGTTGGTGGGATGTTAAACACAAACATACACACAAGTCACCAAAATTAGCATTACTTTATGAGACAGCTCAGTTCTAAATGGGCCTCGTCGCGAGAAAACCTGTCTTCGGGGTTTCCGACAAAGCGAGTTTCAAACCAGTCTCCTCAGCTACAGCGACAAGCTAGAAAATTGAAATTTTGCTTGTAGCAGGTATAGATATGATACATTCCAACAAGGGAATAACAAAGGCGCTGATCAGACTGCGCGGATGCACAGGCTGGTCTGCGCATTTGTTGTTCGCAGACCCATGAAGACAGGTTTTCTCACGTCAAGGCCCATATTTGTAACTTACATCAATAAGAGCTTTTTGGTCATCAATAATTTCTTCCTCCAACTCTTGCATTTGGTTCACAGCCTCATGGAATGTTAACAAATCATCTGACACCTCATCTTGCTGGAAAAAAACACTTTCTTGTTTAACCCTTAAAGTGCCAATCAAGACTGCAGCAGACGACAAATCTTGTGAAATCTTTCCTCATTTTCGAAAGAAGTAAGGAATGATATGTCATGAGAATCGTCTGCCAGCAGACGATTCTCATGAAATATCATGCCTTATTTGTTATTTTTGAAAAAGCAGCAAAATTTGAAATTGTCGTCTGCTGCAAATTATAGGTGGCGCTTTAAGGGTTAAGAAATCTTGTCTCCAGGTAAGACTCAAACCAAGCTACAGACACTACAGGCATAGGTCCAGATAAGGATTTTTAGCGTTAAATTGTAATTATTTTCTTATCCATCATTCTTAACATGTGTTGTGGGTGCTCAAAAGAACTGTCTCAATGAGACGGTTCTTTTGAGCACCCATAACATGTTTTGGTTAAGGAATAAAAATAATAATAATTTATGATTACGCACTCTAATTTGCCATGGAAACCAGAGTTCTGATCCCATCTAGCCCAGGTGGTGTAACACATGATTTTAATTTAATGCTTTATTTATTTACAAGGATTCAAAACAGCCCTGGGACTACTAGTTGGTCTCCTTACATGTAACAATTTACAGACATTTATGACAATAAAGACAACATACATACATACATAATACATAAAGACATACAGACAGACACTCGCACAGACAGACAAACACAGAAACACATAGACAGACAGACACATGGATAGATAGACAGATGAACAGACAGATGGACATACACATGATTTGTGATGTCATAGTATCAACATTGTGGCCTTGGCCATATTGGAGCTTGTATCCATTTTTATGATATAATTTTCATCAGCTCTGTGTCTATTTAAGAGGTAAGCCAGATGTAATTAGTGCACAAGTCGTACATTTTTATTATTCACAGTTGTGTTGGTGACAAATGCACTGTATGTTCTGTATATATGTAATCTGGTAAAAGCAAACACTTCGACACAAACCATACCATTTTGCCAGTTGACACAGTGACCTAGTTAAAAACTTGTGTCAAAGTAAAAAAGGTCAATGAGCAGCATGTGGTCACACAGTGAAAAAATTAAATTACATAAGCTGTGGGCTAGCTAATGAAATCAAATGGTTGCTTGCTTTTGCAATGTTTGTGTTACAAAGAAAATAGCAAAAAACTTACAACATATGAGGACAATTCCAAAGATGGCTACCAACTTACTGCAACAAAGATGACGTCACAAGTAATAGCAACCAACCAACAAGTGTTGCCCCGCAAAGCGGGGCAACACGAGGGTTGGTTGCTTTACGACTAGAGAGAGGCTTTGTTCTGTTCTATTCACGCCCAATCTTCAAATATGAATAGAAAATATTTTCGGTATCGCCCAGTTCCGGTATCTATACGGAGTCGATACGGGGAACCAATCTAGATCTTACTAAGAATCTAATTCTACTGTTGGAAAATATGTCGTGATCATCATTAGCATTGAAAAAAATACAAAAAGTAAAAGTGAATCGCGAAGATGCCAGGTTTGTTGATATTTAAATCATATTTTAGCCATAAGACTGAGGGATTTTTTCTATCACCAGGAGCTTGAACGGTAGTGATAGCTCTTTCAGGCAAGCGGCTGCGTGATCCCCATGACTTGACGTCAAAAATCTTATAATGTTACGTCACGACGTGATAACATCTTGAGCCAAACGCCAACTGCCACGTGCATCGTCGCGCCTTTGAAATGAGCCGCGACATGAGACTTCCAACAATGTGATATGTGCGACCAGCAAAGACTCAGATCAACCTGCGCATACACGCAGTCTGATCCGAGTCTTTTCTAGTCGCATGAATTTTCTATGAGTGTTATGCTTCTGACTGAACATCATTTTGAGTTTCCAAGCTTAAAAGGAGACTGCACAGGCTCGTCTGAGTCTGAGCTGACCCTCAAGGCGCTTCTGTATGCGACGTTTTCTTGTTCTTTTGTCACTTTCCCATAAGGTGTTCTGGGTCAGGTGTGATACTAATTGTTTCGATTCATGACATTTGCGTTCTTCCTTACTTTTTATACTCACACGAGTACCGACTCACAAGAAATACCATATTCTGTGCTATCCTCTCAGATCAAATAGTGGTTGGTTGCCCATTAGGTGTGCCTATTTCATATTATGTTCCCTAACCCTGGTATAGACAATAAGACAGACGAGACTGTCATAATGTGCAGGCTTATCTGCATCGTTTCTGTATGCGTATTACAGCATTTGTTTTCTCATCTTGCCGACTCATATTTATTTCATTTAAAAAAAATGTTTTGAAAAAATCTTAAATTATGCCAGCAAACAATTTCATTATGGTAATGTACACCAGAAAAAAAGGTTGGTTTGCATTGCCAACTTGATAATTAGCTCTGGACATGATTTTTTAAGTGTCTGAATATTCAGGGTAAATAAGGTGCCTCACTGTATCTAGAGCTACAAATTCTATTGACAAATGCATGAGATTTCATACCCACTTACATTGGCTGTTTTGAGTAGTGCTAGAGCACTATTCTGTGGTGACATTGTTCCCATGTGGTAGTTCTCAGGCATCCCTATCTCAGCAGGTTTACCTTCTACAGGACCACCGGGACCTAGCTCTTTCACTCTGAAAATACAAGGTGCAATATGAGCAATGTTTGTACATTTACGGCTGTAAGACTTGGCATTTTAACATTTATGAGCAAGATAAATTTCATGCTCAGTTGAGTTGAGTATAAAAAGTCTATATTTCAAGAGTGCTAGAGCACTATTCTGTGGTGACATTGTTCCCATGTGGTAGTTCTCAGGCATCCCTATCTCAGCAGGTTTACCTTCTACAGGACCACCGGGACCTAGCTCCTTCACTCTGAAAATACAAGGTGCAATAGGTGTAATGTACTGTACTTTTACGGCTGTAAGACTGCAATTTCTCCCTGATAGGGTTCCCACAGAAATTCAAAAACACAATTCCATGATCAACAATGTAATTTCCATGACTATTTAATGCATGGCCTCCAACATCCCCTTTTGGCGCCATCTTCACCACTCACAGCAAAAATGCAGCAACAGTAATGTATTTAAATAAGCATGCTTGTAGACCATGCATGCATTTTGAAATAATTAAAACTTGAAATTACCAATAGCCAGAAAACTAGCTGTCAGACACACAAGTTATGTGTGTCTGACAGCTAGTTTTCTGGCTACTGGTGGTTTCGTCAAATTATTTCACAAAATTCCATGATTTTTCCATGATTATTCAGGTTTTTTCAAATTCCATGATTTTTCCATGCATGGAACGTTTTTTACGTAATTTCAGGTTTTCCATGATTTCCAGAGCTCATGGGAACCCTGCCCTGAGGAAGCTTTCAAAATGATACAAAACACCAATATTTCTTGTGAGACAGAGTGACCTGCTTTCCAAAATAATGGGATTGTCAGGCCTCAAGATTTTAAGACTGTGTATTTGGTAATTGAAATTGGTAATTGAAAATTATTACAGTAAAACCTGTCTTAAGCGGCCACTCAAAAAGAAGACAAAAATATATTTTCAAGACCAATTGTCTCTTAATACAGGTCAAAAGTATTGCAGAATGCTCCAAGGGAAGCATTTTGCAATACTTTCAACCTTCATTAAAGCTACCATTTGTCATTAAGACCTTTGTTTTGTCTATTTTTGAGTGGCCGCTTAAGACAGGTTTTACTGTATTCTTATTTCTCAACCCAAACATGTTTTGGGTAACCAAAACAACCATCTCAATGAAACGGTTGTTTTGAGCACCCACATCAATTGATATACATTTAAATTGATGGGTAAGAAAAATTACAATTTTACAATCAGAGTTGCTATTTTAGAGACTCAATATTTTCAGAAGCATTTTTTTCGTAGCAGGCGAAGGGCTAGAGCTGGTTCAACCCAGAAAGACAGGAAATTGTCCCAACATGACTGAAAAATTGTTGACTGGGACGTTAAGTATCAACACAAACAAAACAGACAAATATTCGAATTTTTCTTGAAGTTACAGAATAGGAGTTAAATATTTCAAACATTGTACAAGAAAGGTACATAGAGCTTATACATCTAATTATTACCAGAATAATATCATAATGATCATTATGGAAAATTCCCTAACAGATATTTATTTCCCTGACTAATGAGTTAATAACAATCACTCTCAGCTCGTAATTCTTGGTCCTGTAGAAATATATCCTGACATGAGGGGACATAACTTATTTATCTCTGTTTTCTCCAGAAAGAGCTACGTGCATTAAGGGGCAATTTTGGCCACCTCTGGAGACAAAAACTGAAAGTTGCTTTACACCAATTTCATCCAATTGGTTTATTAGAAGAATAACCCAAGTGTAAAATTCTGGCATTTAATTTTACCTTTACCATTGCTATGGTAACAAAAATGGCCACCAAAATAGGCTTTAAATAGAGAAATTGTCATTTTAAGCCCAATTTAAGGCTTTTTGAGACCGATCTTTTAAGAATTACAAGCACAAGCGAATGCCAAAAATCCTTTTAATATATTGTGTACTGTGATAATTCACATCATCTGTTAAAATATCTTTTGGTATTTGCTTGTGCTCTGTCAAATACTTGTATCTCAAATTTGCTCCAAAATGGTCACTTTCCTATTTTGGTGGCCATTTTTGTTACCATAGCAACGGTAAAAGTCAAATCAACACCAGACTTTTACACTTGGGCTATTGTTCTAATGAACTACTCAGAAGAAACTAGTGAAAAGCAACTTTTATTTTTTGGACTCATAGGGGGGCCAAAATAGCCTCTTAATGCACATACTCGTTTCACTTCTTTGTTGGCAATCCTTGTATATTGCAATAAATTAATATGTCAAACCCACTTCACTGATAACATATATTTCAGTGGAAATATCAGTTTGCATGGAAAAGAGTGTAGATCCAGATCAGGTGGTTTCCTCAGAAGCCAGGTGATCTGGATCCAATTTGTTTTTCAAAATAGGATAATTTATTATTATGGATTAATCATGGAAGTTCTAAAAAGTGTAAAATAGAGGTAAACAGGCAAAGTAAAGCTTGCAAGAAAATTGATAAATTTAACAGTGTTTTTGCATTTATAAGCAGAAGCAACTTCATATCCTTTCAAAAACATCCAATTTTAGATTATATTCTAATATTTACATTTTCAAAGCAAATCCTTAATGAATCTTTAGATTTTTGCAACCGTTCATAGCCTCATGAATGACATAGATTTGATTGACAGCTGGCAAGCTCACTTGCATGTGCAAGACGCTTCGAACATCGAATTCATTTGCCAGAAGTGACAATGGTATTGCGATTGCCAGCCAGCCACACCCGAGTCACACGTGCATAACAAGCCTCTTGTTTGTCCCATTGGCTGTCCGTGTCCACACTGGGTGTTCCGCTTTTCCGTTTTACGCTCCAACAAAACCGTTAATACGATTACATATTAAATACAAAACTGGTTTGTTTTCCTAAATTATAAATAATTTCTATATCTTGTATATCTATAATAAAATGTAAATATAAGCAATAAATTCAATTTTTGGAATGTTCATGGAATCATGAATACTTTGGGTCTATTGCAAAGTGAGTGAAGCCTGAAGGGCTTCACGTTAACTTCAGTTCTTAAGTATTGACAGTAGAGTGGTGTTGAATACAAACATACCTGTCTGCGTATCTTAACGTATTCAGAGTGTGCTCACAACAGCCCATACCCGGAGAGATCATGGCAATCTGTAACATACAAGAAAAAAATACTGTACTAGTCACATTAAATACACCATCTACATTTAGAAAAAGAGGATTTAACACAAGTGCTCGTTATCTATTAAATGAATTGGAACAAAATGATAAGATGTGAGGCTTCATAGATTGTCTTATCTTTTGATTCTATTTACCATATGAGCCATGGCATGATGTGCATTTTGACATGTGTTGACTCAGACGAGCCTCTGCAGCCTGCTTCTAAGCTTAGAAACTCCAAATGATGTTCAGTCAATAGCTTAACACTTATAGAATTTCAAGCGACTAGCAAAGGCTTTGATCAGACTGCACTTATTTGCAGCCTGATCTGAGGCTTTGCTGGTCGCACATACCACATTGTTGGAAATCTCATGCACTGGCTCATTTGATACTTTAGTTACTTTGAAATCACTATTTGGTGTGTAACCATTCCGACTTGCCATAATACATGACGTTATTAAACACCTAAATGTGACTATCATTTTATTTATTTATTTATTTTTTGGAAAAAAAGTAGTTCGATATATTATGTGAACCATCCATAAGACAGTCTTATTTGCCTCCCAAAACAGAGATGGATGTTTCATGTTTGCCGTCTGCTGCAGTTGTGATTCGTGATTTTTTAATTTTAAACCTGAACCTACCATACATGTGCGAGATTTATCTCCTATAAAAGAATCTCTTAAGACCTGCGTTAATTTACTAGCTCGAAATGGCAAGTATGCTCCCGCTCTCCGGCCCAAAGCTCGTATACATTCCTGAAAATAACAAAAAGAAAGCAACTTGAGAATATAAGAATCCATCATGAGTGTGAGGGTGGGATAGAAAAATCCGTCCCGAGGATCACCGATTGGCATCACGAGGCTTGCCAGTTGATGACAAACAGTGATCACGTGGGACAGATTTTTTGATACCTGACTATAGTGGTTCTGAAGAATGCAGGGTTGATACCTGACTAGTGTGCTTCTGAATATTTTAAATGATTTAATCATTTAAAGCACGCATGGTTGATACCTGATTTTTTAGTGCTTCTCAATCTGAAGCATGCAGGGTTGATACCTGACTAAAGTGCTTCTTTTATTTTTTTAAATCTGGTTATGAGCCTAAATGTACCATAGAACAAAGTTTAAATATTTGTTTTTGTTCTGGAAAGGACACTTATTAATGATAATTCCAGTATGAAAGTATATGTCTTTACAATTCCAAGTTAGAACCACTAATCATAAATTTTGAATACAGTTATCCCCAAACTGATATTGGCCTCGACGCGAGAAAACCTGTCGTCGGTAATTTGCGAATAACACAGGCGCAGACCAGCCTGCGCATCTGCGCAGTCTGATCAGCGCCTTTGTTATTCGCTTTTTGGAAAGTACCATATCTGGGCTTGCCACAAGCGAAATTTCAAATTTCTAGATAGTCTGTGTAGCTGAGGAGACTGGTTTGAGCCTCGCTTTTTTGAAAACCCCAAAGACAGATTTTTTCACAACGAGGCCCATATGATACAGTGATTAAATTATAACTTAAGCAAAGACAAAAAACTTTAAAGAATGATGGCACAATTCTCAAGCAAGGTTTACCCCGACATTTTGTTTATAAATAAAGCTTTTATCTGATTTATTGCATCACATCCAAAACCATGAATTTTTCTCATATATCATATCACAATTGCAAATTATAATGCAACTTTTCAATAATGCTCTTGCCCAAAATTAAAATGTATATGTCCATTTCAGACTATCAGCTATGAACAATTTAAACCTTAATGCGCCAATTGCAACAAAAGTCGTCCACTTTTCTCGTCTGCTGAAATGTTTAAGAAGCCTCTATGGCAAACAGTGTGGGCCAGATCAGACTGCTCCTATAGGAGCAGTCTGTTCTGGGTCAACGCTGTTTGCTTCTATACTTAATTCATCAGTATTGTTAGGCAATTATTTGCAGCAGACGACTTCAGCAGACAACATTTTCAGATGCATTTTTTTCTTGGCCCTTTAAGAGTTGACAACACATTTGAAAGCATTTGCACCCACCTTTAAAGCCAGTAAACTTTTGTTAATTTCTGCTCCCTCCATTCTTGTTTGTCTGTCTGAACTTTTTGTGTCTTGACCTCGTTCATTTCCTGGAAGAGATTAAGTTGCTATAATGAAAAAAGTCAATAAGCAATGCTTATTAGATACCCCCCGCACAGTAAGAGTCAGTGAAAAAACATGGCAAGTTATAGTTCAAACCAGCAGACCTTAGTTTTGAAAAGATTTCAGTAGAATCTGTGCAAACAAAAATTATAAACTCCTTCATGCATATGTTCAATGTGTCTACATTGTATAGGGAAAGTATCAAATTGCTCCATCAAAAGCTGTGGTAGGAGTTGATCAGCCCATGAAGGCACCATCTATGCATATACAAAAGCCCTATTAGGGAAAAATTGTCTAAGTTCTCACAGCTGTCATTTTGTCAAAAATTATTTTTTCTGAACCAAACTCCTTCATGCATATGTTCAATGGGTCTACATTGTATAGGAAAAGTATCAAATAGTTCCATTAAAAGCTGTGGTAGGAGTTGATCGGCCCATGAAGGCACCATCTATGCATATACAAAAGCCTTATTAGGGAAAATTGTCTAAGTTCTCACAGCTGTCATTTTGTCAAAAATTATTTTTTCTAAACCAAACTCCTTCATGCATATGTTCAATGTGTCTGCATCGTATAGGCATAGTATCAAATTGCTCCATCAAAAGCTGTGGTAGGAGTTGATCGGCCCATGAAGGCACCATCTATGCATATACAAAAGCCATATTAGGGAAAATTGTCTAAGTTCTCACAGCTGTCATTTTGTCAAAAATTATTTTTTCTAAACCAAACTCCTTCATGCATATGTTCAATGTGTCTGCATCGTATAGGCATAGTATCAAATTGCTCCATCAAAAGCTGTGGTAGGAGTTGATCGGCCCATGAAGGCACCATCTATGCATATACAAAAGCCCTATTAGGGAAAAATTGTCTAAGTTCTCACAGCTGTCATTTTGTCAAAAATTATTTTTTCTAAACCAAACTCCTTCATGCATATGTTCAATGTGTCTGCATCGTATAGGCATAGTATCAAATTGCTCCATCAAAAGCTGTGGTAGGAGTTGATCGGCCCATGAAGGCACCATCTATGCATATACAAAAGCCCTATTAGGGAAAAATTGTCTACAGCTGTCATTTTGTCAAAAATTATTTTTTCTGAACCAAACTCCTTCATGCATATGTTCAATGTGTCTGCATTGTATAGGGAAAGTATCAAATTGCTCCATCAAAAGCTGTGGTAGGAGTTGATCAGCCCATGAAGGCACTATCTATGAATATATACAAAAGCCCTATTAGGGAAAATTGTCTAAGTTCTCACAGCTGTCATTTTGTCAAAAATATTTTTTTCTGAACCAAACTCCTTCATGCATATGTTCAATGTGTCTAAATTGTATAGGAAAAGTATCAAATTGTTTTATCAAAAGCTGTGGTAGGAGTTGACCGGCCCATGTATGGACTAAATTAGCATAAAGCCCTATATAAAAGCCATTTAGAACTACAAATGGAAATAACTGTAATAGAATTGGCCCCTAGCCCTAACTTTTTTTTTAAAGTATTTGTCTTGCATATATGAATATTTTTGCAAAGTTTGATGAAAATCCAGCTATTTTTCTTCAAGTTATTTTGAAAACAAAACGTTACGGACGGACGGAAAAAGTATCAAATTGTTTTATCAAAAGCTGTGGTAGGAGTTGATCGGCCCATGTATGGACTAAATTAGCATAAAGCCCTTAATAAAAGCCATTTAGAACTATCAAAAGCTGTGGTAGGAGTTAATCGGCCCATGTATGGACTAAATTAGCATAAAGCCCTATATAAAAGCCATTTAGAACTACAAAGGGAAATAACTCTTATAGAATTGGCCCCTAGCCCTTACTTTTTTGTTTAAAGTATTTGTCTTGCATATATGAATATTTTTGCAAAGTTTGATGAAAATCCAGCAATTACTCTTCAAGTAATTAAGAAAATAAAATGTTACGGACGGACGCACGGACGGCCGGACGGACAACGTGAAAACAGTATACCCCACCACAAACAAAGTTTGCGGGGGTATAAATATCAACTTTTTGCATGCTGGGTAATTTTTCATGCATTTGTTGTCGTCTGCTGAGTTTTTTTCAAAATTAACTTTTTCAATAAAATTCTTTCAGGAACACTATTCAGGTGTCAAACAGTTTGGATCCCAATCAGGACAGACATTCTGTTGATCCTGACCTGGGTCCAAACTGTTTGCAAAGGTTATTAGCAGAGGACAAAAGTCACTGCTAGCAAGGAAAGAAATTTAACCTACCTTGTTAAACAAGAGGGCCCAAGTGGGTCGCTCACCTGAGAACGACTGTTTATAAAGGTATAGGAAAGCATAGCTCCTCTCAAAGTCCAGCTATGAATTTTGATAGAGCAGCAGTTTCATTAAGACTTAACATGGGTTATGTTGACAAAATTAACAGGATGTAGAACCTCAACAAACATGTGATATCCGTGGTGGGGCCATTTTTGGCCGCCAGAGGCATAATTTGAACAAACTTAGAAGAGGTTCACAAGATGATGTTACAAACATAATATTAAGGCTCTAGGGCTAGTGGTTTCAGACAAGAAGATTTTTTTATGTTTTTGGCCCCAGGGGCATTACTTGATTGAACTCATCAGATAATGGGGAATACACCCTTTGTATACTGGAAACCCCTGAAAGGGTAGTTTGGTAGTTTGCTGCGTTTGCTATGATAAATGCAATATTCAGAGAATGAAGTACACATTTATTAAGAAAGTCTAACTGTGACCCTTTAAAACATATAATGGACAATCCCATCCTTACTGTAGCTATCTGTATGGGAAAATCTATCTTCCAAGAATCAAGGGAAAAAACTGTCTACAAACAAGACAGCCACATTTGCATGATTTGTCTCCCTTACAAAATTCCTATAATATTTTTAATTTGGACATAGTGGTTCAGTAGTAGATTTTGTTTATAAACATTTCTCATCTAGAGGTCTAACAGCCCCTTTAATCAGTGGAGTGGAACCATTTGTGAATTTTGGGTAGAGTGCATTCATGAGGAACAATTCTGTCAAATTATTTTGAATCTGGACCAGTGTTTCAGGAGGAAAAGGTGTTTAAAGACATTTCTTATCTAGAGCTCTGGCAGCCCCTTTGTTCAATGGAGCGGAACCATTTGTGCAATTTTGGTAGAGTACATCATGAGCAACAATTCTGTGAAATCATTTGAATTCAGACCAGTGGTTCAGGAGGAAATGCCATTTAAAGACATTTCTTATCTAGAGCTCTGGAAGCCCTTTTGTTCAGCGGACCAGAAACGTTTGTGTAATTTTGGTAGAAGGCATCATGAGGAGCAACTCTTGAGTAATTATTGTGGTTCAGGAGGAAATGCTGTTTAAAGCATATCTAATCTGGAGCTCAGGCAGCCCTTTTGTGCAATTTTGGTAGAGGGTATTATGAGGAACAGTTCTGTGAAATTATTTTGATTCAGGAGATGTTGTTTAAAAGATATCTTATCTGGAGCTCTGGTGAACCTCCTGTTCAGTGGAGCCAAACCATTAATGCAATTTTGTAAGAGGGCATCATGAGGTACATTCGGGTGAAGTTATATGAAATTTGGACCAGTGGTTCAGGAGATGTCATTTAAAGAAAAAATTTACAAAGACTGATCTTGAGCCTTCGGCTCAGGTGAGGCCAAAAAATAGGTGTGTTTCAGGTTACATGAAATTTTAAAATAGGGACGGTAGGTAGAAAAAAAAATATTTTATTAAAAAAAAATTACATGGGGAAGACGGGGAAACAAGATGGCCAACCTAGGAAATCCTTTGGAAATCCCCTAAATATGCTTAAAAACTTTTGGGTTAGGGGCAAAAAAATAGGCACGGTCGGGTAACCTGAAACACACAATTTTTTACTTTAGGCCTGAGCTAAAAATAATTTACTATTCTATCTGTTCTGCTGCGATTCTGATACTTCAGCAATTCAAGTATTTACTTCTCACTGTCCTCGTTCAGTGCATAAACTGTTGTTGGGATTCCCTTCAGCAGTTTTAGAGATAGATAGGGGCTTAACAATACTAAATTTCTAAAAGTATCAAATATAGACAAGTTATAACACAATATATCACAAGCTGATATTTCAAACACATTAAAATGCTGTATGTTTCACTGCTGTTTTCAGAAGACTTATGTAAGTGAGATCAGGTCTCCAGATAAGAGTGCGTACTGGAAAACAATTTTTTTATTTCTCAACCAAAACATATGTTGTGGGTCCTCAAAAGAACAGTCTCAATGAGACGGTTCTTTTGAGCACCCAAAACACATGTTTAAATTGATGGTTTAAATTGATGGGTAAGGAAATAAATTTTAGGTGCACAAACTATCCTTATCTGTCCCACACAAAACAAATGAGTGAGCACATGAATTTGTTGTACTTCTCATAGACAAGTAGCAAAAGCTGAAAAGCCCTTTCAAACCATTCACGGCTTACATACACAGTATATGGGTATAGATAAAGGCTCAGGCCCAAGTTATAAAAAAAATTCATGCTCAACTCAGCTGAGCACAAAGTTTATCCTGCTCATAAATGTTAAACACCAACAATCCTTGGCATTTTAACATTTATTAGCGTGATAAAAACAACATCTGAGAGACTTAAAGCAAGAAACTTCTTCATTAATCTGTATTTTGGTTTTTATGAGCAGTTGAAATTTCTTGCTCAGTTGAGTTGAGCATTAAAAGTTTTATAACCTCGAGGCCAGGTTATAAAACTTTTTTTATGCTCAACTGAGTATGAAATTTTAACTGCTCATAAATACTATAATGCTGAAAAAATAAATTGCAAAATCTCAGATACTGTAGTTATAATGCCAATAAATGTTTAAATGCCAACATTCCAACATTTGTGAGCATGATAATTTCATGTTTAGTTGCATATGTTTTTTTTTTATAACCTCCCGGCCAGATTAAAAGAAAGACCTACAGTCCCAAAACAAATAGTTATTACTGATTACACAATGCATATTTGAATTTCCCATGGCTCATTAATTTTTTCAAATATAGAAAATGTAATTCTTACCTGCTAAATCTATCAAAGAAAATTTCCCAAATAGCTTCATGGTATTTCTGAAAAGTACAAAAAAAAGCTCATAAGTATTCTGTTTACCCATTCATGCTCTATACATAAAGTTCAAAATTTTCAAAATCCTGAAGTTTTGAAATTCAAATCTTAAAACTAGCTTTAAGCCAATAAAATACCAAGATTTTCAAGTTTTAACTGTCTATTGTATTAAGATCAACTATAAATAAATCAGAAAAAGCTATTATAATCTACTTAATTCAGGATTTTGAGGCTGACTTTCCATAGAAAGTCAGCCTCAAAATCCTATATTTAGGAATAATCCTGAAAACTTTCACCCATGTCTATAGAATTGCTCATCCTGTTTGCTTTTGCACATTTGGATTGCTCATTAGGTGTCAAAACTGTTAGAAGTGCTTGTTTTTTCACCATGACAAGCAGTACAGCAATGATGAGATTGAGAATTCCAGTGTCTCCACTGAATGCCAGTACCACATTTCATAGGTGAAAATTCAAAATTTCCAAAATCCTGAACTTTTGAAATTCAAATTTTAAAACTTGCAGGATGGCTACAAAAATGGATAATTTAAAGTTAAATTGATTAATTGTGTTTTGATCATCTGAAAACTAATCAAGGAAGCTATTATAATCTCCTTGATTCAGCATTTTGAGGCTGACTTTCTATGGAAAGTCAGCCTCAAAATCCTGAATTCAGGATTAATCCGAAAAACTTACATCCATGCATATTATATAAAGATCTATATCAGGCTTAAATATCTATAGACTCATGACCCATACCTAAATAAACCTAAATTTAACAGCAAAACTAAAGGGAGAATGACCGAAGAAAATATTTCACGATCAATCTCCACAAAAGTATAGGGCCAGGCTAGGGTCAAACTCACAACCCCTGGAACAGATACCTGTTGCGCTACAGGGCTTGGCAGCCACCTTAACAATCTCAGACAGTACTGTCATGCCGACCAAGAGTGACAGTGACGTAATTTTTTTGGTTGCAATTGTTAATTTAAACATTAACTTGTACACTCAACTTGAGCTAATGAGAATCGATAGATTACTTGTGGATTAATCCTATCCTGTGGATAGGATAAATACACAAGTGATCTATAGATTATAAGTCCCTGATAACTTTGTAAACAAAATATGATGTCACTGTCACTCTTGGCTGGCAGGACAGTATATATTCCCCATCACATGGCCTTGATGTCAACTTTTTCATGAAGCTTGGGGGGCATTTCGAAGGTTCGGATCTAAATGGGTACACTGGGATGTAATTGTCATCAGAGCAGAAGCAAGACACAGTAAGCTTTCACATCCAACCATTGACACAAGAAAAGCTATCTTAGCTTTCTAGTTAGGAATACATCAAGCCAGAGAGTTTTTTTGCAATCTTGGGAAGGGTCCCTTGGGCCTTTCAGATTGGGAAAATTAGCGCGGTAAACCCAAAAATTGGGAAATTTAAATTGTTATAATGCACAATAATGTTTGCAAAGGTTGATCAGCAGACGACACTTGTTAACAAAGAGTTTATGTAGGCATGGTATCAAACATGTACAGAAAGTGATGGATCTGACTGAATTGCACCTATATGCCTTCATCTTTTACCCTAGAACCAAAAAATAATTTTTGATGAGCTGGCTTCCTTTTCATATGAAAAACAATGCTTATCATCACCCATAGGGACAGTTAAGCAAAAAAATTTAGCTTAAAATTGAGATTATTTTCTTATCCATCAGTTTTAACATGTGTTTTGGGTGCTCAAAAGAACCGCCTCATGGAGACGGTTCTTTTGAGTACCCACAACATATGTTTTGGTTGAGAAATAAGAATAATAATTTTCAGGTACGCACTCTTATCTGAGGGCCTGATCACCTACTTTTTCCGTAAAATTATTTGAAACACAGCATGGGATCTGGAAGAATGGTTATTTGCCGAAGTGACGCCCGACGTCCGTACATTGTTCCCATGTGCAATGAGCCTTAAAACATCATCAGCACTCGTTATCGTTTCCTCTTTTAGGCCAACAACTTGCACCTGCTGTTTATGGTCCTCTAGCACTCGTAATTTCTGCTTCTTATTTAATAAATCAAATACCTAGAACAGACAAAAAAAAATTCAGCCTTGAATCACAAGATTATATGCTTTTTGTCCATCTTCAAATTCAGAAATCAAGAGGGGCAAGATAAAAAGGTCTTGGTGAGAACCATTTTCTCTTCTATACTTAGCCTGAATCTCTCTATACAAAATAGAGTCAGCTTGCAAAATTTAATAGGCCATAACCTTATACTGTGGGCTACATTTTAGCGAACAAAAGCATCCGATATATACTCAGAAGAAAAAGTTTAGTCAGTATTCATGTTTTCTCATAAATCAACAATACTGGATACATCATTGTCAATCTTAGGGAGCGCAGTGGCTCAGTGGTTGAGTGCTTGACTCAAGACCGAAGGGCCGTGGGTTCGAGCCTCACCGGCGTCATTGCGTTGTGGTCCTTGAGCAAGACACATTTATCCTAGCTTAGTACTGGTTCAACCCAGGAAGATCCGTCCCTATATAACTGAAAGATTGTTGATGGGACGTAAAGAATCAAAACAAACAAAACAAACAAACATCATTGTCAAATTGTATACATGAGTTGTATTATCGTAACTTTACATGTACCTGTTTATTGTGTGATAAATAATGCATCTATTAGACTATCAACCAAATTTCAAAATACATGATGTGCACGTGCTGCGGTTAACCAGCAGGGTTATTTTCTCATATACTGTTTGATATTGAAAGAGAGTTGTTCCTATAGCGATAATGCAGAGAAAATTCAGTGTTAGCAAGCTTAAGTCTTCGTCCAGGCTATCAACAAATTACGAAATATCATGTTTTGACTTCTTGAAGCAGGTACACGTGTTGTGGACGTGCCAAGCAGTTTTGGATGTAATGAACAAACAATTTATCGTCTGCAAACACGTTTCCGACAGCCTGGCAGTAAAAAAGACAAGCCTCCGTCATGGAGACCACAGATAACAACGCCACTTGAAGTTAGGGTCTTAGTGACGTCAACATGACTTAATCTCTTCATGGCCACTTGGAAATTTCTCAAACACCTTAGACATGCAACAGGTACAAGAATTTCTGTCTATACTGCCAGAAATCGTCTGAGGGGCGCTAGAATTATTTTTGAGTTTTGAAATTTGAATTTAGATATTTACCCCTTTGTGTAATTTTGATGAAGAAAAGGGGTATATTATCAGAATGATGGTTGAAAATGTTCACATTTGTAAGAAATTAAATGAATTTCATGTTGAGTAAAATTCTTTTCAATATTAAGACTGTCTCGCAAAATCATTGCACACAGTGTCTGTACTGACTAAACTTTTTCTTCTGAGTATATAATATACGCAGAACCAAAAATAAGGGACACATTTACACATAAAAAGATATGGAGTCCAATTCATTATCGGGTGTGGTCTCCACATGTCATCTCCAGGTGTCATGCAGGTGTTGCCGCACGTGTAGGTCACATCCGATAAAGACTTCATGAAATACAAGGGTTCCCTTATTTTTGGTTCTGCGTATATGATCAGTGTGGGCTGCAAAGCTTTTCCCTGTAATGTCATGCAAACAAATCTGACAGAGCTCATTTTTAGTGCTGGCATTGTCAAGTTAAAACCGATGTTCGAACAGCATGGCTTCAAACAGCTTTGTGCATAATATTTATTCAAAAATACCAACTTACTAATGGGCCTTAACACAAGAAAACCTACCTTTGTTGTAAGGGAACAAAAAGGGCACAGACCAGCCTATGCAGTCTGATCAGGGCCTTTATTCACATTCTGGCAAGGATAACAAACCCAATTGCTATATGTCACATTTCGATATTCTAGCTAGTCTCCATTGCTGAGCAGACTTGTTTGTGTCTCATTTTGTTGGAAACCTTGAAGACCTGGAGCTATTGCACCAAGTATAGGAGAAATAATTCTATACTAAGGCCAAATAAAAAAATTACCTGTATTTAGGGTAAACCGACCCTACCTAAATTTACTGGTGAAAATTAGAATTTTTTTCAGGTTTTTTAAAACAAAAATATACTTTCATGCATTTTGAAAGGCAAAATGCCTTTCAAAATGCATAAAATTAAGATTTTTTTCCAGAAAAAAAAAAAGAAAAAAAAAGGTGTGCCTACCCTAACTAAAATTTTCAGACCTGTTACCCGAAACACACTTATTTTTTTTTTAATTTGGTCTAATTATGATTGCCGTCAACAAGGTAAATTCATATTAAAAGAAAATTATTAAATTAATTTTCAAGGCCTATATTGAGTTTTCCAGCACTATATTTTCAATTACTTACACATTTAAGGCTGTGTGACGCCTGTATAGTTGTAAGTGATACGTACCTTACCACTATATATTTCAAAGAAACTTGCTCCCACCACAAGATCTGATTTTTTGTATTTTGTGTGAATTAATTTAAAAACATCTCTCGCTGAAATAGAAGAAAAGTAAAGCTTTTAAAAAAAAAACACAGAAGATATATGGGCCGCTTTGCAAGAAAACCTGACTTTGCTGCATTCAAAGTGCTTGCATGCTAACAACAAAGCCGCAGCCCAACCTGAGCTTCCACCCAGTCTAATCAGAGCATATGATATACACTCATAGGTCCAGTAAAGCAAAAATTTTCAGCATATAATTGCAATTAATTTCTTACCCAGCAATCTAAACAAATGTTTTGGGTGCTCAAAAGAACCGTCTCATTGAGACAGTTCTTTTGAGTACCCACAACATATGTTCTGATTGAGAAATAAAAAAAAATAATTTTCAGGTACGCAGCTAAATACAGTCAAACCGGACATTAAAAAATAGACAAAATAAAGATCTTTATGACAACTGGTAGCTTAATGAACGTCGAAAATATTGCAGAATGCTCCCCTTGGAGCATTCTGCAATACTTTTGACCTGCATTCAGCAATAATTGGTCTTGAAAAACAATTTTCGGTCTTTTTGAAAGTGGCAATTTTACACAGGTTTTACTATAGTTGCAATTTTTTCCTCGCAATTGGCTTTTTGGAAATGACAAAGCCACAATTAAACGGCTTGATGTGACTTACAAAACAATACTATTGATAGAACTTACTGGAATTGCCTCAAGGATATGATTCTAATCAACATGTGTTGTATTTGTACAAACTTGACATTAATATGTTCACAACCCTTTTTTGTAGAAATTTGGCAACTTAAGTCCCACCATGACCTTGAACATGGTTACATACAGTCAAGGTCATAAAACCAAACAAGACAAATTCGACGAATTTATATCCCCCGAAGAAGGGTTATTTGAGAGAAACATGTAAATCACATAACATAAATCCCATTTATCTAACCCTTAGTTCACCTTCAGTATTATTTAGATCATAACAAACACCTGTCAAGTATGTTTTAGTGCTTAGTTTAATAAAAAAAAATATACTTACATCCGCAAAATTTCAATATCTGACCTTTAAACCCAACCTCAGAGGTCAAGGGTGTGTGTAAATTCAAAGTTTTACCTTGCATGTAGGTCTACACTTCTTTCACTTTAATTTGATATGCAACATGACCACTTTTAGAAAAGAAAAATAAAATGACCTTTTGACCCCATTTATTTTAATAAGCATACCTACCATATATTTATCTTATAGCTACAACCCTGTTGCCACCAATACAAACTTATGAGCCGTGACCTTGGGGTGTCCCTGTTCAGGACTAAATATAGACTCGAATGACATCACGGATTAACCAGAAGTGAAGCACGGAAGTGCACGTGACTTCATAAAATTTGTAAATATTATTAATAATAATATAAAACAAGACTGAGGGGTATTTCCCGGGAGGTGGGAATTTTCCAGATAAATATATGGTAGGTATGCTTATTAAAATAAATTTTACTTTTAAAAAATTTAATTTTAATAGCGCTACTACCATATAGCTACCCAGATTCACCAAAAAATGGTGGGAGGAGTCTTTACACCAAGGTCGGCTCAGTATAAGCTTCCAGAGATAATCCAGAGAATCTTAGAAGTAATTTGAAATAATCAAAGTACAAGATCCCATAAAACTGAGTCGAAATGAGTAGATATAATCTTCCAGCAACCTCAGTTTATCTCTGGATGCAGCCCTTAGACATATATCTAAATAGTACTATTCAGCAAGCTGTCTCCATTGGTTAGTAGATGTTAATTATCTAGATATCTTAACCCAAGGGAGCCTGCTTGTTGGGCCCCCTACCACCTTTTTGGACAATCACAACAAGACCGATGTCGTGTAAGTTGAATGTTGCCCACTAATGTAGTAGAGATAGTGTGAGTCAAAGACCGAAATGTTTACCATACAGCTGCTGTAATGGTTTCATCCAGTGAGATGAAATTTAGGAACTCTGATAGAGATCTTAGCTTGTGTGGTTTAATTTTAAGAAGCTTAGCCTGACTGTTAGAACTTTGCTTGTAATGTAAGCATGTTTGATAGTATTCTGAACCCACTTGGAGATCATATATTGTTTATATCATGATCTTCCCTTGTAGAAAGAAATCTTCTACTATTTTTATAGGACAGAAGAGACAGTTGGAATATTAATAGAATCATGAGCCATGAAGGAAAGCTGATTCTACTTATCCTAATATTAAGTAAACCATCTATATAGCTAAATCTAAGATGTCTTGATCTTAATGTACATGTATAACAATGCATGTACCCGTGACACTCACTCTTCTAGCAGTAGCCATGGTGAGTAGTAGTACAGTTTCATTTATAAATAAAGCAAGTGGCCTCACATATATGTGAACGAACAAAGAACAAATCCCCTTTTTAAGGAGCTCGTGATTTTCCTCTGGCTTCTGAGTTTCGTAAGATTTAACCAGTTCAGAAATAATATGTGATCCTATGGTATATCCGGATTCGAATTTCAAAATAGAGGACTTATTGATCTAGGCCTTCACTTGTGTTAACTAGACATTGCTTTTCTATGACCATAATATCAAGAAATCAGCAATTACATCTGGAGATGCCTAGATAGGATCAATTTGGTTCTGACTTGCCCACTAAACAAAGACTTGCAAATTTTACATCATAGACTTTCCTTGTAAACTCTCTACAAGCCATAGGGACATGATCTGCAATTACTTGAAATTTTAATCTCTGATGGATTGTTGATTTTTTAAGTAACCCTGTGTGTAGTTGCAGAAGACTGGAATTTTGTTGCTTTACGTCCCAAGTCAACAGCTATGGTCATTGCTGGACGGTCAGTTCACCTAACAACACTTTTTCCTTGGCAAGCTTGAACAAGCAGTTAACCAGTAATCGTGCACATACTTTCGCTTGTAACTGACAACAACCCTTCATGAATGATTCAGCGGAAGGGAGGAGAATGACCGTAGAAATTATTTCATGATCAATCTCCACGTAAGTATGGGACCGGGCCGGGATCGAACTCGCGACCCCTGGATCTGCAGTCAGCTTCGCATATGTAACCAGACAAATTACCGACTGCGCTACGCGGTCCGGTCTTCACCCTTTTGACGGTTGAAATATGCTACTACTGTTGTTTGTCTTTTGATATGAGAACCGTCAAGATCTTTATGAACTGATGAGCATCCTCAATGCCAATGAAATGACCATCATTGTTAGATGTAAATATGAATCTGAGCCCAATAGGCTGGAATCTGTGTAAATCAGATGAAAGGGAGGATTTGCCCTCATGGCAATACCCTGAAGGAAGAAACGATGTTGTTTCCACCAATCGAGTAGATGTAAAACATCCAGTGACAACTTATTTTGAAGTTGAAGCTGTAATGCTTGTGACCTACATAGAGTAAGCAGGGACATATTGTAATGGTCTGAGAAGCAATCTGCCTAACACTACAACGTCTGCTGCTGTATTGAATTGCCCCAAAAGAAAAGGAATTCTCGAGTTAAACATATGTTCCTTGAGAAATTTCGTGACATTTCTAAAAGAGTTTGAACTCTGACTTGAGTAACTCTAAACATACGAGTGGCAAATTCTATTCCTATAAGAGTGAACAATTCAAAGAAATCAGGTTGGACTTTCTTGATTGATGACCAGTCCCAAAGATTTGATTTTGGTTTTTTGTTTGATTTGATACTTTACGTCCCATCAACAATCTTTCAGTTATAAGAGACCTGTCCCTGGGTTGAACCAGTACTAAGCTGAGATTAATGTTCTTGCTCAAAGATACAATGCAGTGACGCCAGTGAGGCTCCAACCTGAGGACCCTCAGTCTCAAGTCTAGAACTCTACCGCTGAGCCATTGCCCTGAATATTAAAGTGTCTGTGTTCCAAAAGAGATCGAAAATTTGAATTTTCGATAATCAATTGTCTAGATTGAAGTGTAGAATTATAGCTCTTCTCCTTAGGTCTGTCAGATCCAAGGAAAGTAAAGAAGAAGAAAGCTAAGATCAGGAATTGATACAATCAAGTACCACACCTGACCCGAGACACCATTCGAAAATTCAAAACACAAGGAAAAATGCCGAAACATTATGCTGAATGGCATTCCTCACTTATCTCTATGTTTTAAAACCTGAAATTCTGGATGAAAACATATAAGTTGAGAGTAGTTAGATCTGTGATCAGAACAAGGGCAATCCCCCGATAAAAACCCGGGGTTTCCAGTTGAATTTCCTCCACTGTCCCTTGTGACTTCTTCCTCCAACCTGTACTAGTGATTGTTGAAGGAAAATAAGTTCTCTAGATAAAGGAGAACATTCTATGAACAGAATTGATAACCAAATTAGTCAAAGAGAGGACCCATTGGTTGTCACAATATTTTTCAATTTTGACGAAGTGTGCCAACTTTTCTACCAACATGATTTGTGGTTGAAAGAGACAGTGGAGTAGGTTTACAAAATTTACAGCCAGAGAAGGCCCCTCTATTAGAGGGGGCCACTCCGTCCTACCTAAATAACCCCAACCAGAATGTCAACCTCTGGGTCTAGGTTTACAATTTACTGGTCAAGAATCTCTATTACCAGGATTAGAATTCTTATGAAATACTGGGTTCTTAGATCGGACTTATTCTCTGTTGAGATGCCAAAGTAGCAGAGCTTTGAGGACATGATGAGATACTGCTTTAGTGATCAATTGTTTCTATTTATATTAAAATTCTCTTTATAAATAGAATCAATTTGACTTCTAAAAAGAGTTTGAAGCAAAAGGAACAATTCTTAGTTGGTTCTTAGCTATTAAAGAAAAGTATGTTTCACAGAAATATAGTGATTCTAAAATCTGAATATTCTTGCTGTAGACATTTGAAAACAGCAAATGAGAATATATATCTATATGAGGTAACATTCAGATCTTATGTCTCTTAGTTGTTTAATGTATAAATAAATCTAGTCTTTTGATGTGAATCTGACACTTGCCATTTAAAGTAATAAAGACGGCAAAGATCAGAAAACGATACAATCAAGTACCACACTTGACCCAGGTATACTTGATAGATTAAAGACAGATTAAGTTTTCTAGAATCACTGTCAGGTGAAGTAGTTGAGGTCATATACTTCACTGCATGAGCCTGAAAATATTTCAAGTTGGCAAGAGCCGAAATGTCTTTAGAGATGTCTTTAGTCATCGGAAGCCAACTTCAGTGCAGGATTAATTGTTAATGAAGCTTTAACTGAATTTGAATGACGTTAATGCTGTCCAGAATTAATGTGGATTGAGGAAGAGGAATTGATTTCCTCTCCTCTTTTACCATCTCAGACTCAATGCTGGACTTTGGACAATGACTATCTTCAACGCCTGATTCTTAAATGAGAAATTTTCCATCTATAGAATAAGGAAAAATTCCATCAATAATATGTGCAAGTTCATCTTCCTATTGTAAATCCAATGGATCTACGTTGGAAGGTTACATGAAAAAATAGTGAGTATGATCAGGAATATCACAAACTGCAGACAACCCCCTGGCAACTCGAGGAAGAGCGGCTCAATCATTACGAGACACCAGGAAGATAAATTAAGTAAAGCAACCAGCTCTCTCTGCAACATTAGATTTTTATGACAATCTCAGCCTCAATACTAGACTTGGGTCGAGAATTATCCTCAGTAATATGGGGTTTCTTGAAATTTGATTTTGATGGAGATTAAAAATCATCATCCTGAGGTCTCACTGTCAGATTAATTTCATGTGTAACAGTGGACCTCGAAGGGCTAGGTTACAAAGAGTGTCTAATTGGAGAAACTGACTTCACACCAGCCCTTTCATTATAAGACTTCTTGCTTCTTCTATCAGAAGAAGAAAATGATGGTAATCTCCGTCTCTTACGGCTATGTCTATGTCCACAATGCTGTGAGACGAACCTCATTCTATGATGTCTCTTCTTATATCTTCTCGACCTAAGTCTAGAAGAAGAAGAGCTACTAGATATTGAAGAGACTGATGAAGAAGAATGCCTGATGCATTTTTTTTCTTCTTCTCTGATCTACGTTTCCTCCTAGATGGAGAACTTAAAGAAGGTGACCGGTTATTCGGTGAACTATTTCTTAAAGGTATTCTGAAACCTTGACCATCAAGTCTGCTTGGGCGATCAGTCGATTTAGAACGATCCCTAGAGACTACTGATCGTCGGTGTCCGGTTCAGTCTGGTACATTATCAGTTCTATAGCCTATTTTCCGGAAATCAGAACTGTTTGTCTGATCCGGTCCAGTAGAATATCTGTTTCTACTGGTAACAGTTGGACCTCTGCCAGAACTATGTCCCATATACTGAAATGTAGTAGGCTGTTCAGTGGATGACCTTTGCCACATTGGAATTCTTCCATGTTGTACAGAAGACAGTTTGAGCTTACCGGTAGACTAATCTAACATCCTTTGACCGGTAAATAGCTCGACTGTCCCGTGACCGGTGGACTCGTCTGGAGATTGACACCCAGTTCGGTCCGGTCCGGTCCCGCGACCGGTGGACTCGTCTGGAGATTGACGCCCAGTTCGGTCCGGTCCGGGCCGATCCGGTTCCGTGGATTTGGTCGGTGACTTTTGTCCCGTCCGGTCCCTTCCAGTAGATAATGGACCGGTCAGCCTGTCCGGAGACTGCTGTTCCGGTCCGCCCGGTCCGGTCGAACATAATTGACCGGTAGACTTGTCCACGAATTCACCACTGGTAGATTCATCCAAAGATCGTTGACCGGTGAATCTGTCTGGTGAAGAATGGGATCGAATTTCCAGTCAGAAAAACCGGATCCCGATGGAGGTGTACCGCACTGACTTCCCCTTCCTTTGGCCTTAGGCCTGTCCGGTTGGTCAGTGTGGCGCGGTACGATATCATCCGAAGATGATATGCCTCCCGGATTGATCGTATGATCAGAAAGGTCATCTACCCCGAACATCTCAGCAGGTGCCGATTTCTTCTTCGGTTTGACCGGTCTTGCAGAAAATGCAAACTGTTCTTTCTCTTTGGTATTCTTCTTCCCCAACCTGGCTTTGTGAGAACGTCTCTGTTCAAATTTAACCATGTGCTCAGGGACCAGGAACAGTAGATTTCACAGGTGTTTTGCCTGGAACAACAAGAACAATTAGCACATGACGGGTGGTTGTCCCACAAGGCCTTAAATGTCCACAAAAACCTTTTGCTTGGGACATAAGACCTTTAGGAGAAACCCGGGAAGAAAACTAAATAAACAAAGCAAAATACGAATTTATCGCCCAGAAAAAAACTGATAGTTATTCATTCGAAACGAAATGGCGGACGTAAGCGAAAGCACCTCTCGACGAGTGAAAAAAAGGACAAATTCGACTATAAAAAATAATCCAAGACGAAATGGACAAAGTCCATTCAGACGGAAAAAAATATATATAAATGAGAGAAAGGTGAACAAAATTCACAGACGAGGACTCGCGGTAAATATAAGAAAGTATTGGCAGCAAAATGATGAAAATAGAAGGAGCATAACAACCAAGAACGATGAATTTTAAAAGAAAATTCTTCCGATTCAAAATGTCTGCCTTCTTCCTTTCACCAATACAAATTTTATGAAGTCACGTGCACTTCTGTGCTTCACTTCTGGTGAATCCGTGATGTCATTCGAGTCTATATTTAGTCCTGAACAGGGACACCCCAAGGTCACGGCTCATAAAATTGTATTGGTGGCAACAGGGTTGTAGCTATAAGATAAATATATGGTAGTAGCGCTATTAAAACTTTGACACTGCCATGCTTATCTACAGGCACTTGGCAATCATGGTCTAATGGGTGGGGTAAAACTTTGACACTGCCATGCTTATCTACAGGCACTTGGCAATCATGGTCTAATAGTGAGAAGTTGTTAAATATAATAGCTTTGATGAAATGTGAAGATCATCACACAAAAAAGCTAATATAGGTTTCGCCTTATAATTGCCTATACTAAAACAAGGGCAATTACTCAAGTGTTAAGGGGTCAATTTCAACCAAACTTATAGGATATCGAGAGTCCATGGTACTTATCATTTGTACCAAGAATGAATCAAATCTGACAAATAGGTACTGAGATATGGTTCCTGACAGACAAAAAGTGCGGACGGACGGACGCAGCCAAAACTATATCCCTCAGACTTCGTCGAGGGATAATAATGCACCAGTCATTTGCAACCCTCCCCACCACCCCCGGATAGCAGGGGCATAAGTACTGTGTACCTGGCAGTTCCATGGATATGCCAAGCTATTGACTCCCGCCAAAACAGTGGTGTGCTTTTGTATATCTAGAATGTGATGACCCATTCAGCATTAAGGTCATGGTTGAGCAGGCTGTTTATCCTACTAGATTAGACATCTAAGGTGTTTAATATTATAATATTAGACCACTTCACAGATATTCTGGCAGTAATTAATGAAACTTATTGAAAACTTCATTTCATTTTATTGTCAGAATATGGAGTTATATATATATATATGGAGTGTCATGATCAGATACTTACCAGCTAAACAATATATTCCTTTTGCACAATCCTGTTGACCTCTAGCTGAGAAATCACCACCCATGGTCTGAAGTTTAAAAAAAAGCTTTAAACATCTCTGCTCGTTGTAACAATAATTAGCAAAGACTCAAAGTAAAAATTTAATAATTTCATAGCCTTTAATGTAAAGAAAGACTACAACATACATGCGTGTGTGTGTGGTATTTATCACATATACACAAAGCCTCCTGTGACATTTTGCAAGCTGCGTATTTTTTCATGCTTTTGTTGTCATCTGCTGACTGCAAAGGTTTAGATAAACAAAATTTTTGAGCGCAAAATTGTAAATAATTTCTTACCCATAAGTTTTAACATATCTATTGGGTGCTCAAAAGAACCGTCTCATTGAGACGTTCTTTTGAGTACCCACAACATGTTTTGGTTGAGAAATAAGAAAATTAATTTTTTGGTACGCAATCTTAACTAAAGGCCTGTGACTGTTTTCAAAAAATGTTCCGTCTGTCCAGATTTGGGTTCAAACAGTTTGCATAGGTTACTGAAAGACGACAAAAGTCACCATTAGCATGGAAAAGGATGTTGACATATCCAGCTGGGCTACATATCCAAATTTTGACTGGAGTCTTCATCTACATCCACACTTTGTTTGTGTGGGCAGCAAAGGCTCAGGTGAATCTGTACATTTGTAGAGGCTCGCTGGAGCCCTCATTGCCAGACAATGTGATAAGTACCAGTCACATGTGCAGGCTCATCTACTATTTATGAGCCGTGACATGTGATTTCCAACAATGTGGCATTTTGACAAGTGAAGACTCAGACGAGACTGTGCAGCCTCCTTTTAAGCTTAGGAACTCCAAATGATGTTCAGTCAGTAGCTTAACAGCCATAGAATATTCAAGCGACTAGCAAAGGCTCTGATCAGACTGCACGTATGCGCAGGCTGATCTGGGCCTTTGCTGGTTGCACATACCACATTGTTGGAAATCTCACGTCGCGGCTCATTTAAATATTTGGATATCTTAACTTCTTACCTTATCCATCCTACAGTTTGCATAAGCCTGTTTGACTGCCTGATGAGATATGTTGGTTTGTTTTGTTGCTTTACGTCCCAAGTCAACAGCTATGGTCATGGCGGGACGGTCAGTTTACCTAACCACAATTTTTCCTGGGCAAGCTTGAACAAGCAGTTAACCAGTACTTCATGCACATACTTTCCCTTGTTACTGACAACAACCCTTCTTGCATGATTCAGCGGAAGGGAGGAGAATACCCTTAGAAGTTATTTCATGATCAATCTCCATCAAAGTAAGGGACCGGGCCGGGATTGAACTCGCAACCCCTGGATCTGCAGTCAGACTTGCATCTGTTGCCAGATATGTTACAGACTGCACTACGCGGCCTGGTGTTGTTTTTAATGAAAGTTTCTTAACTCTCCGATTTTTTGTGTGCGAGTTCAGAAGAAGTGTTTCTGATAGGGAGAGAGAAAGAGATAGGACAGAAAAGAGAAGGTAAAACTATACATCAATGTACCAGGAGCTTCAGACAAGCTGTGTAAGTTAATTCTTTGCATGCTGCATTTCAGGAACACTAAACTACCATTGTGTCAAATGGTTTAGATCCAGACAAGGACAAACGCTCTGTTGGTCCTGATCTGGGTCCAAACTGTTTGCAAAAGTTATCAGTAGACGACAAAAAAACACCTTGCTGGCGGCGTTTTTTTTTTGTCGTCTACTGATACTTAGGAAAGATTTAATTGTTGCAAACTTACATGAGTTTTACCACTTCCAGTTTGGCCATAAGCAAAACACGTGGCCATACCACCTTCAAATATACAATCCACAAGTGGCTTTGCTGTGTATCTGAAATAAAACAAAAATAAGGCCTTCCTTAAAAAATATTTTGTTTGCTGTCACCCTACTCATAATTTTACAGGTGGGTAGGTAGGTAGGTATTTATTTTTTTACTGATTTCATTAAAAGACATTTAAAATAAGGAAAAAAAGGTCTATAATTAGAATAAAAAAATTATTTCCCTGAAACATCCATAAAATATTTTGGGTAGGTGGCATTTTGAGTGAGTAGGTCGGTTGACGGCAAACAAAGAATTTTTTAAGGATGGCCTAACCACCACAAATCATTACAGTCTTCACGTTTAACTCCTCGCCTACTAGTGTCATCTTCCGATAACCTTTGCAAACAGTTTGGACCAAGATCAGGCCAGGCATAATGTCTGGCCTGATCTGGATCCAAACTGTTTGCAGTCTCTGATGGTATCACTGTAAGAATTTTAATAAAAAATGTTGATTTTGAAAAAAAATCAGCAAACGACAAAAAACTCCTCACCTACTGATAACCTTTGCAAACAGTTTGGACCAAGATCGGGCCAGGCATAACGTCGGGCCTGATCTGGATCCAAACTGTTTGACACTCTGATGGTATTCTTGAAAGAATTTTCAAAAGGTGATTTTGAAAAAAAATCAGCAAACGACAAAAAAGCATGCAAAACTACCCAGTAAGCAAGAGTTAAGTAACTCTTTGTGCATGCAAGTTACTTTACACATGTTTTGCATTCTATACTGACGGACTTAAAAAACGAAACATTTGGATAACAGCTTTAATTTATGTCTCGAAAAAGACTGCAGAACAATAATTTTGATTGTATGTTAAAGAGCATTCATTTGTAAGTAAAACATGGAAAACTTGTCCAACTAAGATGAACTTAATGCATTAAAATGTAAACTTTTTGAGATAGGGGTCAACTGTTTCATATGACCAAATGTTATGAATGAAAGATTCCCTACTTCTTTAAATCAAGAAACACTAGAAGCATCCAATTTGTATCATGGACTTTGTTAGTCATCGAGGAATCACTCTCATATTGATTCGCAGCTCTGCGATAAAGCAGATTTGCGTATATGACGTTTATCTGGGTGTACCCTTTCATTCAATAGCTTAAAATCTCCTCTACTTAAGAAATGTTTAAATGGCTAGATTCATACGGAGCAAATAATGTCGTCCAGTTTAGTTGTACATTTAAAACTAAAGTGTTTGGTGAAGGACCCAAGTCATGATGACATTATCGACGCAAAGGAAGTTTACATTCAACAGTCTTTTGGAAGATATAAGGGGAAGTTAGTGTTGCGTAATTAAAGTCTGTCAGTATACATAATTTTTTTTCAAAAGTTACTTTTATACAAAAAATATTCAGGAATACCATCAGTTTCAAACAGTTTAGATCCAGAGGCCCAACACAAACACTAGGTCTGATCTGGGTCTAAACTGTGTAAAGAATACCATCAGTTTCAAACAGTTTAGATCTAGACACCCAACAAAACACCAGGCCTTATCTGGGTTCAAACTATTTGCAAAGGTTATTCTTAAATGACAAAAGTCATTACTAACAGGCAAAGTTTAGCTTCCTGTCCAACCAAAAGCAGATGGTGAGTTCAATTTTGACATTTCTAAGGCTTGTAACATAAATTTCTTTAAGAAGTAAATTAAATTTTTCAGATGTTCACGAAAGTTTAAAAGTCAGAGTTTGTAATTAGTTTCAGTTCAAAGTTAACAACACCCTAAGCATGTCACTTTTATTTTTAATGCTTTACTTCATGAATATTCATGCTAAGTTCCACCCACTATGAATAATTATATAAATAAACTTTGAAGTTTGTACATAGAAAAAAGAAATTACTTGTCAGGTCCACTAATGTAGGATCAGATATATCAAATTTCATAAGCAAAAGAACAGGCCCAGATCAGGCAGCTCTTGTAGTTGCCTGATCTAGGTCTGCTCTGTTTGCAAAAGTGTTCAAAGGTGTCTCTATGAGGAAAACATGGGTGAAAGTTCAAATTTCCAAAATCCCGAACTTTTGAAATTCAGATCTTAAAACTTCTTGTATGCCTACAAATCACTAATAATATCAAGTAAAATGGTCAATTGTCTTAAGATGAACTGAAAACAAATCAGAAAAACCATTATAATGTACCTAATTCAGCATTTAGAGGCTGACTTTTTATGGAAAGTCAGTCTTCACCGTCAAAGTACCTGTCTAAGGGTTTTCAATCAAATAGGAGATGGAGCAACATCTAAAAATCTCATCTAACAGACCAGAACAGACCAAAGAAGTCTAAGAGACAACCTGTAAACCTTTGGTTTACAATGACAAGTGGTTTATCCACAACACCACTGCTTCTTCTTACACAAAAAAGATATCCATGAAGCTATTCCTTCAGATACCTTAACAAAAACCAAGGCTGTGGGTGCTTATTGAATGCATCAAAATTGAGACAGCACCCAAAACAAGTATAGAAATATAGCCATTTTCTGGTTTTAAAAATCTTCCTATATATCTTAGTTTTGTTTGTTTGGTTTGAGGTTATTATCTAAGCAGTTTAACCAGTATTTTGTGCACATACTTTCGCTTGTAACTGACAACAACCCTTCTTGAATCAGCAGAAGGAGGTCAGAGGAGAATGACCGTAGAAATTATTTCATGGTCAATTTCCACGAAATTATTGGAGCGGGCCGGGATCAAATTTGTGATCCCTGGACCTTCAGTCGGACTCACTACTGACTGCGCTACAGGGCCCGGTCATCATCCTATCTAGGCTTTGTAGTGAGTGCACATTTATTAATTAACATGAGCGAAAATTCAACATTTCGAAAATCCTGAACTTTAGAAATTCAAATCTCAACTCTTACATTATGCCTTAGTAAAAAAAAATCAACATTTTATAGTTTAAATGGCCAATTGACTTTAAATAGAGAAACTGAAAGTAAATGAGAAATGCTATAATAATCTGTTAAATTCAGCCTTTTGAGGCTGACTTTCTGTGGAGAGTCAGCCTCAAAATCCTGAATACATGAATAATCCTGAAACTTTCACCCATGAATTTATCATTTTCTGTTGATCATGTGACTTACCTGTATACCATTTCATTGGTGGCGTTCTCATCAAATGCATAGTCAAATCGAAAATTCTGGTTCTCTAAAAATTTTGTTAAGTCT
>CAXHUL010000012.1:0-19051 GCA_964019695.1 Loripinus fragilis | reverse complement strand
ATTGCATCTCTTATGTGCATGATTCAACTAAGGGCTGTTTCAGATATACGCCGAAACGAAAACGTAAAAGAAAACAAAACCGATTTGCATCATTTTGTTTTCGGCAAGCCTTTCACATATATGTTGTGGTCTTTTTCCCACAAAAGTCTGTAGCCTTGTACTTGTAAAACAATCCCCCCATTGTCTCGCTGGGCCATCCCTTCATGGCTTCCATGAACAATGCACTTGGTTGTATATGTGCAGATGTAATTAAAATTATGCTGTGCCATGCTAGATAAAAACCTGGCATAGTTGCTATATTTGGTCCGCCGAAAATGAAAAAAAAATCAATTTGTGCATGTTTTCGTTTCAGCGTTCGGTTTCGGCATATGTGTGAAAGCATTCATAGGTTTTTAAGGCATTCTATTTTTTTCATTTCGGTTTTGTTTCAATGTTGAATATACAGATTGATGGCAGGTGGGGCATTACCAAGCAGTTCAGGAGATATCATTTTAAGATTTTTCTATCTTTAGATCTGGTGTCCATTTCATTCGACAGAGGAGAGCAATTTGAGCATTTTTCGTGGTGGGTCTTATGAGGAACATTTGAGTGAAATTATATAAAATTTTGGTTTGTGGTTCAGTAGTAGATGCGGTTTAAAGATTTTTTTTCTATTTTTTGGCTCAGGAGTCCATTTTGTTCAGCAGAGTGGAATCATTTGGGCAATTTTGGTATAGAAGTCTCATTATGAAAATTTGTGATTCGGGCAATTAAGCAGTTCAAGACGAGTTTTCATTCTGAAATCTATCTTCAGCTCATATGACCTAGTTATGCAACTGACTGGAACCATTTGAATAACTTTCAAAGAGGACCCTATATGGATCATTCTTGCCAAGTTTGGTCAAAATCTAGCAGATAGTTAATGAGGAGATGTCCTTTGAAGTAATTACCAACGATAGACATCCAACAATCAAAACAGCTCACCTTGAGCACCTGCTGCTCAGGTGAGCTAAAAGCACCATACTGACTTTTTGTATCAAATTTACAGCTGATTATAAGCAGGCACACCTATGACTTTTATTTTAGATGATATAACTTGCTCTAAGTGTCTCATAAGAATAACAAAACTGGCTCTATGTCTCCTAAGAATAACATCAGCCACTGAAACAGTATCAAATTTCTTTGAAATGTCTTAATTTGAACAAGTCTGCTGTATCCTTTACATATTTAACTATTTCTTAAGCATATCCTTTACATATTTAACTATTTCTTAACTCTCTTGGTAATACTAACTGCTTTACCAAGTATGATGATGAAACCTTTAGCTCCTGTGATTTATACATACAGTAAATTCAGAAATTTTCTTGAGAATTTTATTTTTGCGAATAGAGTTAAAAGACACATTTTCGACGTAAAAAAATCGGGGACAGGGCATGATTTACCTATATCAGTAAACGACAGAGTGATATCGCCAATTAGCATATGCTAAGTTTCGAGAAAGTTAAACTCTCGTGAAAGTTTCCAAATTTACAAACAAATTCACTCTCAATGTCACTTTTTACCTACACTAGTATATTATAAAGATGTAAACTTGAATTATTTAAGTAAATTTTTGTTATGCAGTGAAAATACGACCAAAATAAATAATAAAATGATAAAATAATAAATTTGATAAAATAATAAATTTATAAAAAGATAAAATAATAAATAAATAAAATGATAAATTATTCAAATTTCATAAAATAAAGGGAAATCACATAAAAAATTGAATATTGTCAAAACATTAGAAAAGGGAAGTTAGAGTGAAAAAGGAAAAGTGTTTGATATACGCAAATAAGGTATTTTAGTGTGCGTACAGTCACATACAAAGGAGTATTTAGCATTCAAACGTTTATCACTTAGCTTGTTGCAAGTTATGACAAGGAGTTAATACTTTCCTGTCCCTGAGGCGTACATTGCATATTTTGTGAGCTTAATAGTTCTTCTAATCAATTTAAACTCTTATCGCTTGTTTGTTGCGATAATTACCTAAATGACACGTGTTCATGTTATGGTCAAATTTTGGGAGAAACCAAATTTGAAAAAAGAGTAAAAAAAATAATTTAAACTGAAGTCAGTTTTAATGAGAAATCTTTGTTTAAAATCGTCGTTTTTCACTGATAAATTTGATACCAAACTTGATGATGATTGTTTGAGAAAGTTTGAAAACATGATTTTGATGCGAGAAATTATGGTTTTATTATAGAAATTCAATACACCCTAAAGGTGTTTTAATAGGTTGAAATGGCTCAAAGTTGATAGGTTGCAGAATTTAGCAGAAGTAGATCCAATCAGTAAAAATAATGTTCATTGTGAATCCAAAGTCTTATTTGCTATCCTAAATGTTTGTGCTTAACAACAACAACAACAGCAGCAGCAGCAAGAAATACTGCAGCCTATTCTCAAGACGATACCAGTTAAATATTGCTCGCGTTAATGCAGTCGAAAAGAACTACAAATGCGTATTTGGTAAACGTTGTATTGTTCTGTTTGCAACAACAACAACAACTGGTAATAATAATTATGATGATAATAATAATTATAAGAATAAAAATTTGGTTTTGAGTTTCAGTATAATACGAATTCATCAATGATGATGATGATGATGATGATGATGATGATGATGATGATGATGATGATGATGATGATGATGATGATGATGCATTTTAAAATATTTAGATGGGAAAATCATTTCTATATTAATTTTTAAAGGGGACAGCAACCCTAATAATAAGTATGTTTTATAAGAAAGAGCTTTATAAAACATAAATTTTGATACAAGTATCATCAAAATCGGTTGAAAAATGGGCAAGTAATGGGCATTTAAAAAATTCAATATGGCCAACATTTAGCCGCCATTTTGAATATTTAGTTAGTTTTCAGATTTTTTTCAACTGCTTAATTTTTAGTTATCACTATTATCTTATAATCTGTGTTTCAGCAGATATGTAGCTTTATACATAAGGAAAATGTTTCATTAAAGATTAATGCGAAGAATCCATTGGTTTGTCTTTTATTTTGATTACGCATAATTAATAAGGCTGAGTGACGTCACTAATCCTACAATATGGCCGCTTCCATTACAGTCCATTTACAAATATTCAAACGCCCACCACTTCCACATTTTTCAACCGATTTTGATGAAACTGGTATCAAAATACATGGTGTATTAAGATCTTTTATATAAAACATACTAATCATCAGGGTTGCCGTCCCCTTTAAAATAAGGATTTTTAATAGATAAAATAAACTTGTTAAATTATTGATATCTTCTGCGCATGTGCAGTCTCAATTAACGTGGTCACGCCCACACACTGGCTGCGCTTGGATAGCTAAACGGTGATTGGTCGTTACCATGTACGGCTAATCTTCGCGCCATGTCACGCTCGGACCCTTCCGTTGTTTTTTCGGTCACTTTTGATTTGACCTTAAAATAATAAACACGGAAAGGAGTCTAAAATTTAGTTTTGTTGTTTTAGGTAAGTGGACACTTTTAGATCTAAATCTGCGCAACTTAAATTTGTAATTATAAGTCTTAAACAAAATATTTTAAAGTTTTAGCATAAGTATGAAAGTAGAGTAAGGCTGAACGTAATTTTAAATTACGCATGTACGTCCTAATGTTTTATTCAGTTTAAAGGTTGATAAATGTTTTGGAATTTTCGAATGATTTACTCAGGAATTTGTTCATCAATTGTAGATAGTTAAGACACATTTATTATTTAAGCAGTCTTCGACTATTGTTCATTTTTGCTGTAGATGCCAAAATAATTATGGTATTTTAAAACTATAAGTTTCAAATATAAACGTAAAACCTATATAAACGGCAAACTCCAATAAGCACACACCTCATTTAAAAAGCATTTTATCAAATCAATTTTATAAGATAACTGAAAGGAAAACTATTCTTATGTAGTTTGATTTTGTTTTATTTGTATAATGTATATATTGCACTTTTGATTTGACCTTAAAATAATAAACACGGAAAGGAGTCTAAAATTTAGTTTTGTTGTTTTAGGGACCCACAGAGTCCATGCCATAGGGCATGCGACGTCCCCCACCATGGCGCATCTTCGAGGGTCCAGAAGATGGCGCCAGACGTCCAGAACCCCAGGTTCCAGCTATTAACGGCACTACATTTTTCTTCCATTAGAAAACTTCTTTTTCTTTAAAGGTAAGATTATTGAAGTAAACTTTCCAACAATAGTAAATGTAAAGTTGACTCACTGAAATAAATATGTCATCTAACAGTAAATATTACCTCCAATAGTTGACTTATTGATATACAATTTTCCTCTATAACTACAGGGCTCTCACACCCTTTTTTGGGAATGGGGCCGGGGCCCTTGGAATTGGGAAAATTAGCAGCGTTTCGACTAAAATTGGGAAAATCTATAAAGTCTATTTGTATGAAGTTTCCATTGCTAGATTGATTCAAATAGTTAACCTTACATTGTTTCTTGAAATTATATATAAAATAAGCCTTAATTATTAGACAGTATCTTATTCAGGAAAAAATTTGGTTTCATATATATCACATTGTCTCCATGGGTATTAAGTGGGAAGATTCTAATTATATGAATACCCACTTATATGTTTTAAAAAACAGCTTAGAATAGAAGAAATAATTCCTCATCCCATTGAATTTCTGAAATGTAAAAAACAGGGGTGTGGAAATATCAAAACTATCTACTTGTCCAGGGACAAGTAAATGGCCATAATGCACTTGCCCAAAGAAAATTTTACTTGTCTGAAAGAACTGATTAGCTTATACCTTTCTGTGCTTAAACTATTTACTCTGTCAAAAACAGTATAAAACCAGATATCAACTCTCTTGTAAATAGTGTAGATCTAGATCAGATGACTTTGAAGAAGCCAGCTGATCTAGATCCACACTGTTTTCAATGCAACATGTGAATTTGTAATAATTAATCAAAATATGAAATAAAATGTACAGAGTTGTATTAACTTTATTCATTTGTACTTGTCCTTTATTTCAACTTGTCCTGAATAAAAATGTACCAGTCGGACAAGTCGGGCATGATATTGCCACAGCCCTGGTAAAAAAGGCAAAACATTGCAGGATAGAAGGCTTTTTTTAGTGAGTGTCTGATAATAGAATCCTTTCTCAATAAATTTCTGAAGTGCAACTAGACCTATATGGCTTAGGAGGCAAAACTTTGGAGTAGAAAGTTTGTATAAGTGATTGATAGTTTAATCCCAAGGTGTACCGCTTTTTCGATACGGCTGTACAAAGCAAGAAGTTATGGCTGAAAATAATAGGCAGAATTTGACCGGGTACGAACAAAAAAAAAAACCAAAACGACTGAATCGTCATTAATTCTTGTGATCTTCTCTTCAAATGATAGCAATGTATAGTTTAATTTTTGTTTAAGCAAAAAACGAATTGATGTGCAGTTTATCCCAACAATAGTACCCAACACAACGGAAAAAACACCCTCGCATCGATCTTGATTCGCTCCAGTATAGCGGTAAGGGAAGTAACTTGCGAGTTCCGAAAAACGGGTGCAAGTCAAAATGTCCCCTAACGGTTAACACTGTTAAGTGCGCAAACACAAGATCGTTCAAAAAGGAAGTCAGATGTTGTTCAGGGAATAAAAAGTTAATAATCAGCACACTTTTATATGTTTTCCAATTGTTTTAATGGAATTTTTCAACTGATACATCTGTAGTTTCTTGGGACCAAGTAGGCTTGGTCAGATTGGGAAATTTTCGTCAGGATTTGGGAAAAAAACATACTATTTGGCATTGGGAATGGGGTGATCGAAAGCCCTGTAACTATTAGTAAATTTACAAAGTAAACATTACCTCCAATGGTTGAATGATAGAAATACAATCTTCCTCCATTAGCAAATTTACAAAGTAAACAATAGTCATTACCTCCAATAGTGTTATTATTGATATACAATTTTCTTGTTTTCAACATTACCTCCAATAGTGTAATTATTGATATACAATTTAGTTCTTTTATTAGTAAATTTACAAAGTTAACATTACCTCCAACAGTGTAATTATTGATATACAATTTAATTCTTTTATTAGTAAATTTACAAAGTTAACATTACCTCCAATAGTGTCATTATTTATATACAATTTAGTTCTTTTATTAGTAAATTTACAAAGTAAACATACCTCCAATAGTGTAATTATTTAAACAAAATTTGTTCTACTAGTAAATGTACACAATAAAATTTACCTCAAATAGTTGACATGTTACTCCATTAGTAAATTTATAGAAGTGAACATCACCTCCAAATGTTGAATAATCAAAGTTAACATTTCCTCGATTAAAAGAGAAGCAAACTTTACCTTCAATAGTTAAATAATTAATTAAAGGCAACCTTTCCTGGGGCACTTTAAATTTTTGTTGCTTTTTAAACTGGTCTTTCATTCAGATCAAATTTAGTTGTTTTAGCAGTGTTAGCTCAAATAGTTGTGTTTAGAAGTAATCCTAAGCTCAGTAACATGAATTTATTCACCTTATTTTAATTTTAATTAATGCTCTGATCCGTTGGTGAAATAAGTTTGGTAAGAGCCTCTAGAACTGAAACTATTATGCAAAAGTTTGTTATTTTTTGTAAATGTTTTTCCCAAGATTTAGACCTTTCCTAAACTTCAGCGGATGTAATATTGTGAATATTGAACAAAAAGTCTTGGCATATTTAACCCACATAAGCCTAGCGTCCTTTTTGTGGGACATAGGCTGATCTATCACTTGGGGGAAATACTATATAACTCCAATTTTTAGGGTTTCCATTCATTTGTTATTATCCGATTTGGACGTTTCTAGCAAATGCGGCCTGTCAATGAAAATAAAAACATGAATAGAAAAAAGACAAAATGAAAATGTAAATGTAGATGTGAATTAATAAGTCTCATTTAATGAGACTAGGTATATACCAGGTTATAAAAAGTTTTTTCATGCTGAACCTAACTGAGTATGAAATTTATCATGCTCATAAATGTTAAAATGCCAAAAATTGTTGGTATCTTAACATTTACTAAGTAGCAGTATTAAAAACAACATCTGAGAGTTTGAAAGCAAGAAAATTCTTTATTTTATTCAGCATTTTAGTTTTATGAGCAGTTGCAAATACATGCTCAGTTGAGTTGAGCATGAAAAAAGTTTTATACCTTCCGGGCCTGGATTACAACAGGACAAGTGTCAATATAAAAAGCTGACCACGTGTACATTGTAAGATAGCCTATGGACCTCGATGCGAGAAAAACTGTCTTCAGGGGGTTTGCGAACAACAAAGGTGCAGACCAGCCTGCGCATCTGCGCAGTCTGATAAGCACCTTTATTATTCGCTTTTTGGAAAGTATCATATCTAAACTTGTAACAAGGGAAATTCCAATTTTCTAACCAGTCTCTGTAGCTGAGGAGACTGGTTTGAGTCTTGCTTTGTCGGAAACCCCGAAGACAAGCTTTGTTGTGTCGAGGCCCAAATAAAGAAGAGAAAGAAGGAAGAAAGAATGATGCATTGACAACTGTTGACAAACAACCACCTTCTTCCATTGAGCCCTGAAAAATACAAGAAAAAACATTACAATCATGCTTACCTACAGGGTAGGCGGCAATCAAAAAGGTCAATACTATTGACGAATGTAGGTAGAAAATCTTTAGAAACAGAGTTTTTGATTGCCATTTGTCGCCCGACTGGCGACAAATGGCAATCAAAAACACTGTTTCAAGCGATTTTTGATCCACGTTTGCCGATTGTTAAGAGTGTATTCAATTGCTGCCTACCCGGTGTGTTTACAGTAAATGTTCTAAAATTTTGAACACTTTTCTCTTTCTGTTCTCAAATAAAATGTGGGTTTCCAGGGCTGGAATTTACAAAATGCTTGTCTGAATTATAGCAGATGCAGACAGGGAAGACCATGATCAGACTGATCTGGGTCTGCTCTGTTTGTATATGCTTTTTTGGCAGGCAACTTAGTGTTCAAAAGTTTAGATCTTAAACTGTAGTTTGCCATATTTCTTTATGAAACTGGTCCTGATGCAAAGGACATTTTATTTTTCTAATGAAAAACACAGGTTTGCTGGAAATTCTAACACACCTCGCCTATAGAGCCAATGTTAAAAAAGTGTGATATATCAAACAATAATTCACAGCTAAAGTGTGTGATAGCTGACGCCATTTGTAACTGGAGCATTAGGCGGTGTAACGTCGCTTTTACGCTTGAAGACGTTACAAATACATGTAAACGTATGCGACATAGACTAAATATCGGCGAGAGTTCTTCAGTGCAATGGCGGAAAGTTGAAAGAAGCTGATGACTTCAAATGTGTTTTCATTATTTATTGTGCATTAGAATCGAAATAGATCAGCTCCAGTGCGTGAATTGTTGAGTAATAATTCACTGTTTGTCGGTCAGTTGTACGAAGATAAATCACTCGCGTTAAGCGCACGTGATTTGATCTTCTTTACAACTGACCTCCAGACAGTGAATTATTAAACAACAATTCACTGCTGGAGCTGATCTATTTCTTAATCATAATAGTGAAAGTTTTCTTTGATCATCTGTACCACACCGGGTAGGCGGCAATGGAAAATGCTCTTAAAAATTGACAAACGCAGATCAAAAATGGCTAGAAATAGTGTTTTCCATTGCCATTTGTCGCCAGTTGGGCAACAAATGGCAATCAAAAACTCTATTTCTAACGATTTTTGATCTAATATGTTCGTCCATAATATTAACATTTTCGATTGCCGCCTATCCGGTGTGTATACACTATGAGAAGAATTAACTCTTTTCTAGCTAGCCGTGACTTTTGTCTGTTTCCCTGTGATGACATGATGAAGCCTACATATGTGAGCTCAACTGTTTATGTGCTTTAACAACAGCAGAATCTATGGCAAAGATTTGGCCAGTAAAATATATTTAAGCCAAATAGGGGCTGCTGCCGCAACAGTGCTATTGTTCATTCTAATGTAGTGATTCTGTTGTTGTTCATTCATAGTAGAATCTTAAGGACCAACGCCAAATAGGGGCTACTGCCGCAGCAGTGCTGTTGTCCATTCTAATGCACTTGCTTTTGTAACGCGACTTCTGATTGGATTTATAACGTAAAAAATTTGCGACAGTATATCCTGCGATATACTGCAGGAAACAATTTGACGTCATGAATTACGTCACATTTCGTTGGGTGACATGCGGTATTATGCGGCTTGCAACGCTCAAATTTCAGACGAAACTGCAGAAGTGCATTAGAATGGGGATAACCATATTCAAAATTTTCATTTGGGGAGGTATATCATCGGATATACGTTCAGAAATCACGTTTTACGGCTCCGCTCACGCGTCGCCGTAAAACTAAATTTCCGACCATATATCCGACGATATACCTCCCCAAATGAAAATTTTGAATACAGTTATCCCCTAATTCTACGGCAGTGAATTCATAGTTTGTTGCTCCCACTGATTGTGTTATTTGCCTTTGTGGTGTTTTGTGTTTGGCTATGGTTTTGTGGTATTACAGTGTAACTTTAAGGAAGAGATAAGGTTGTTTAGCGGCTTTACTTTATTTACTTGCCTTCAAGTGTGTCTCTTGTCTGTGCTCAGTGTCTCTTCCTCACAGTACCACTCTGCTATCTGTGATGGTGGCATTTCTTGGTCATACAATACCTTGCAGTGCGATCCCATTATAACATATAAAGGGTCTTGCATGAGTGCTCATGTTTTATTGAATTCATAAAACAAGTTGAGGAAAAGGGATAAAATGCGAGGCTTGACGAGCATTTGATCTCCTTTTAGCAACAAGTTTAATTAATTCAATAATACAGAAGCACGAATGTTAGATTCCATTATGACATTAAGATAACTTTGAAATCTCATTTCTGCCGTAAAAACGTTATAATTTTGTCATGTTGTTATGGACATCTTAATGTTTTCCGAAAAACTGTAAACCACTATTGGTTAATCGATTTTATTGTATGGCGTTATATCACTCCCAGATGGGGGGTCATATGATAAACCTCCTTATAAAACAGATTTGGATATAACACTGTCATGTTGTGGTCGAATCAATATATTTAACACGGATTTTTAACAAGGAATTATAGGAAACTTTTCCTATAATTTCTTTGTAACATAAAATTGTCCCCTTTATAACATGATTTGCTTTTAACATGGTCCAAATACAGCATCTTAAACGGACTGTACTTACTTGTTTTTGAGGAAATGTCAACATCATCTGTTGCTCTTGCTTGGTTTGACGTCAGCGCTTAGAATTGACCAGAATATACTTCCTCTATTAGCGATCAGTTCAAAATAATTATCTGCTATAAGACCATATGGGCCTTGACGCGAGAAAACCTGTCTTCAGGGGTTTGCAAACAACACAGGCGCAGACCAGCCTGCACATCCGTGCAGACTGATCAGCACCTGTGTTATTCCCTTTTTGGAAAGTATCATATCTAAACTTGCTAGAAGTGAAATTTTAATTTTCTAGCTAGTCTCTGAAGCTCAGAAGACCGGTTTGAGTCTGTTTTTCAGAACCCCGAAGACAGGTTTTGTTGCGAAGAGGCCCATATAATTATGTGAATCATGTTTCCACCAGTTATGAACTTTGTCATCTGCACTCTGGTCTGTTTATGTTATTACATAGTCTATATTGCAAAAAAATATGAACCAAGATCAGAGAGCCACAGCTCCCATGAGAGCACTCTGATCAGTGTTTGTTTCCATGATAAAACAAAGCCTGAATTGCGCTTGAATATATGCAGCCTACATAAAGAGCAGACTATTTCAGAGCAAAACAATATTGGCGGGATAAGCGCTAATCGACCACTAGAGAAGACAGATGCGGGTTTGTTGGTTAAACGCAATGTGCACCCAGTCTTGAGTGTCCACTCCGAGTGAATTAGGGTAAAAAATCAAGATGCTTAATGATAAGGCTTTCTTGCTATATTTGTCTCTAATGTTTTAAAACCATGACAGAAATCTTTTCTACAGAAGGGCTCCATAATTCAACCAAAGCTCGAGAAAAACATATTTTTTTCTAATGTCAGCCTTAAATTCCAGTCTGAAACAAAGCCCTGAAGCTGAATATATTCTATTTCATATAATTTTTATGTACTCAAAAAACATGTTATTGCATAAGTCCATATAAATAAAAATTTGGGTGTAAACTTTCCAAATTCATTTTCAACTCTTTTTGTGGGCGGCTCAGTAAAACAATCTCATTGAGACGGTGCTTTTTATTACCCGCAACATAACGTTTTGGTTGAGAAAAAATATAACAAAATTTTATTTAGGCATTCTCTTAATGTAATTGGTAAAACACAAAGGCAAGTATCAGACTACAGGGATGTCCAATTCGTGCAGTCTGATTGTTGACTACTTAGATTATAGTGTGAAAACTTTCTTTTCTGCAAAATGTTCAATCTATATTAAGTCTCTGTAGCTGAGCAAGCTGGTTTGACACCGGGCTTGTTAAGCTGTCCGTAGACCGGTTATATTGTGACATGGCATGATCCAAATAGTGAAATGTGAACTCAAGCTATATTTGATAATTATCGATCGTGGCGACAGCCTGCTATAACTAGCGAAGAAGATACTTTCATTGCATTTCAAGAATCCAGGACAAGACTAACATGTTTTGTTTGTTTTGATGCTTTAAGTCCCAGTCAACAATTTTTCAGTCATGTTGAGACAATTTTCTGTTACCGTGGGTTGAACCCATACTATAAGCAGCAATTAAAGTGTCAGTGCTCAAGGACTCCTGGGAGTCTTGAATAAGCAAGCCACTGTGCTCAGCAGGTAAACAAGTAAACCCTTTGCAAGAGATGGGTAAAACATACAAACATTGGTTCAAGCAAATGAAACAGTTCACCAAATTGACTGTTGGTAACAGGTTATGGTTTGAATCTTAGTTTTGACATTTATTTTTTCATTTACAGTGAAAAAAGGCTTGACAACATTTTGGCCCCCCCCCCCCCCTGAGTTTGAAACTGAAGCTGCTGTTTTCACTTTTTTAAAGACTCTCCCTTTCGCCAAAGAATCTTTTGACATTAGATGTAGCTCATATGACAATAAAATCAAGCCTTATTCCATTTCTCATTTAGAAACAACAAAACTTAAATAAGGTAATCTACTGCAAAATTAAAACAAGCCCAATCAAATCCTTTTATCAATGGCGCAAATGGTATTAAATGAAATTTTAAGCCATCATCCATTGACAAATAGCAGCACTAATTACCATGTGGGCAGTGGGCATCTTCTGTAAATGTCAGGAGAGCAAAGAAGTACATCTTTTTGCAAGCTAGGCAATTTCAAATACAGTAAAACCTGTCTTAAGCGACCACTCAAAAAGAAGACCAAATATGGTTTTTAAGACTGATTATCACTTAATGCAGATCAAAAGGGGATTCTGCAATACTTTCGACCTTCATTAAGCTACCATTTGTCATTAAGATCTTTATTTTGCCTATTTTTGAGTGGCCGCTTAAGACAGGTTTTACTGTACTTTGAATAAACTTTTTCATAAAAATCTTTCAGGAGTATCATCAGGGTATCAAATAGTTTGGATCCAGAGCAGGCCAACAGACGACTAAAGTCCCCACTATAGTGCATGGGTAAAGAGTTAGTTTTAATGCTTTATTTATTTAATGAGGATTCCTAACAGCCCAAGGGCCACTAGTAGGTAAAGAGTTAAATGAGATTATGTGAGTTGTAACTTTAAATGGCAGTAAAGACTCATTACATTTGTCTACGATTTTCGGTACGATTTTTCAGGCATCGTAGGTGGCTCTATGCTACAATGTATGTGCTTTCATTCTTTATGATGACCCTGCGATTTCTTTCGGCGACAGAACGGGACAGTCCTTACAGAGACCTTGTGATGATCGTATGGCAACCGTTCAGTCAACATGCAATCTTCACGACCTCCGCACAAAAATTGTGCGATGTCCTTGCGGGCTCCCTAAGATCATCTCAAGAGCCTACGATCAGTATATGGGCCCAAATGACTATCTAAAATTGTTCGGCCTCCTCATGATCAGCCTTTCGGTGCCCGTACGGGTATCATGTGATTTACCTGTGATGTTTATATGGGCTAAAATCTTGCAATTTTTCAAGACTTGTCATAGTGCGGAGAGTAACAAAATCGTAGAGGCTACAATGGCAGTGAATCTGTACTATGATCTCAAGGTCTCCCTTCGATGGCTGCACGGAAAGGGTGATTTCGACATTGTAAGGGCATCGTAAACTAATCCGAAGGCAAATGTAACCAAATAATAATGGCTCATTCTTTAAGATGGAACCAGTATTTTTCTGTCAGTGCTGTCGTTGTGCACCATGGTGGTAGATCTAATCTCCCTACACATTGATATACAGTGTTGAGTGCTAGGGGACGTATGAGTTGTTGCAAAATCCTTGAACTCTTAAGGACAGACTCAATGAAACAGTCTGCTGTTTTCCAATTATGTAGGTACTCTTTTTCTAAATGCTCTGTTTTTTTCAGATTTTTCTAAAATGCAAAAAGAATGGGCAATGTGGCAAATGCCCTTTGTCTAATTTTACATAATTAACAAAATAACAGTCTTGGAAAATGTGTTTTTTCATGCAAATTTTTTTTCATGCAAAAGGAAAATTGATTTTTTTTTTATCTTTGTGCGAATGAAAAATTGGCAATTAAAGAGTTTCAGAAGATGCATTTGATTGATGTACATGTTGCATGTTGTAGGAGAGAAAATGTGTGCGATATCAGATTTTTCATTTCTTAGATTGGAACAGATTAATCTTAAGTTTGCGATCAATATACAAAAATAGACTGGAGACAGTCTCCTGAATCCCTAGGCTCTTGCACCCAGAGATTTATTAACATTATTTTAAGATGACAATTTGCTATATGCTAGTCTACCATTCCCAATCTTGATTTAGGTCAGAAAGTAGTAAGGGGAGGTGCAGTCCTTTTTCAACTTAACTAGTATACAAGAAAGCACTTTATATACCTTAATAAACCAAATGTTTTAACCCGTATATGCCTAGTGTCCTTTTTGTGGGACATAGGCAAACAGTGGAGACCCAGACCAGATGCGGCAGAAAATAGCCTCTCGTCACCTTAACGCAAAACTGTACTAACTCACACTTTGTAAATTTTACAGGAGGAACATTTTTTTGAATTTCTACTTTAAAAAATCAAATACCTTTTTGCTTTTTTCTCAATCACCAGATAAATATGTTTCTGTTAATCTAAAATCATTGAACAAAAATTAATGTTGCTGTAAAACAAGATATTTGCAAAAATATGAATTATGACTGTTTTCCATTTGAAATTTCAAAAAATCTGAGATGTTATTTAATGCAAAACTGTACTAAGTCAAGTTACTACAGTTTTGCATTGAAGTTTGAAGCACTTAGTGTAATGAAATTAATGCAAAAGTGTAGTAACTGGAAATATAGCAACAATTTTATTTACTTCAGCTAAATTTTTGGGAGTTTTATCCTGAAGTTTTTTTGGGTCCGCCCCCTGGGGCCTTGGGGAGGGGTCAAAAGGTCAAATATCATTTTTTTCAGTTACAGTCAATTTCAAAGATTTTTAAACCAATCTTTGTGTGTGTGGTATCACAAATAAAAGATATTAACATATTAAACAAGACTTTTTGTTCTGTTCCCTGTGTCTTGCCCCAGAGTTGGGACTTGGGGGCGTTGGGGCCTTAGGGGGGCGCCCAGGGGGTCAAAAAAAATTTTTCCAAACATAGTCATGTGGCATATCAAATCAAAGGGGATGATGAGTAGGACAGAGTGCAAGTAAAATTTTCACCCTATGGTCAAACTGGTGACCTTGGGATAAGGTCAAAAGGTCAAATATCATTAAATTTCAATTACAAAGTCAATTTCAAAGACTTTTATACCAATCTTTGTGTGTGTGCTCACAAATAAAATATTGAACCAAATTTTCATTCTGTTGCCTGGGTCATGCCCCAGGGGTGGGACTTTGGGGTGCTGGGGTCAAAACCTTTAACGTGGGGATTTGCAATGGCGCTCCATTGACTGGGCATACTAGTTATATGTTGTTTTCAGGCTTTCAGCCCAAATTGGCCATCTACCATAGTTCTATCAGTATTTTATGCAATAATGAGTATCTTTATTTTTAACAAATTCTGCAAATGCTCAGTTATCACAAACAATACACAAAGCATTAATGAATGAAAAGAGTTAATTTGGAGTATTGGGGGTGGGGGGTTGGGGTGGGGGTACATCATCAAATTTAGTTTAATAATGACGCTCTGTAAGCTAAGTCGTAAGACGTAACTTAACACTATATCTTCACAAACAAATATTTTGAATTATTATATAATGGATATCCTCGTTCATTTTGCAAGTGCATTAAAATAATGATTGAATCCTGATGGGGAATATTTTTCATGTATTTCATTCAGGCATTAAGTGTTAGGTCCAGGCCTCAATTTTTTTTCTACTCGTCCTGTGGGCATGTGGTCTTAAATGCTCACTCGTCCTTACTCTAGTAGCCTTCGTCCTTTATCTGGTGTTTTAAAGGAGAGGTTTGGAACTCTTACATATTGAGCCAATGGCACATTTACTGATTTGCTTTTTTCTCACAATCAGTTACTGACACCCTGACAAATAACTCCTCACCCTGTTGGGCTAGCAAATGGATATTTCCACTGAACCTTATCAAACTTCCATTCGTGATGCGAGAGGACAATTGTTAAGTTAGGCCAGGAACAAACCCAAGGTTGGTTTAGTCAACAGCTGAGGGTTAACAATAAGCTGTGTAATGTATTACAGTCCTTAAAATAGCTGTGACAGCCAGGCAACTAAGTCAAGCTAGGTATAGAAAAAAGCTGTATTAGCAGGGTAGTGGAAATTGCAAATGTTGATACTTGCTCAGGGACAAGTAAATTGCCATTAGGTACCAGTACTTGTTTTGCTTGTCCCAAAGAACAGATTATTTGCTAGAAACTTAGCTACATGTATATATAAGCCATCACTGTACATAATAAACTGTTAAAAACAGCATGAAAACAAGAGATAGGCTAAATATTTAAAACAGCTTAGATCCAGACCAGCTTGCTTCTTTAGATGCCAGTTGATCAGGACCAACACTCTTAACCACACAACGTGTGAGTCATAAAAATTATCGCTTATGAAAAACAGAGTTGCATTAACTTTCTTTAAACTTGTCCCAGGGCAAGAAAATAGAAATTTCTAACTTGTCCTGAATGAAATGGGATCAGGTTGCAAAAGTGGTTTCAGCAACTATATAGCCAGAGCAGGCATATTGGTAGGTCAGCTACAGCATAGTTTAAGGGTGGTTTGCTAGGCTGTTAATCCAGCTAGAGTAGGTAGTAAGATCAAATAGATGGAGGATAGCTTGGTTTAGTGAGCTTGGTTTAGTAAGAGAATGTTCAACGACGCATAGCAATTGCCGAGCGGTCAAGTGATTATCGTTTTTCACAGTTATTGTTCTCTTATTGGTCGTTCTATTATTCATCGATCTATTTGATGCTGTGTCTATGTTTTGTCTCCTCTATTAAATGTTTCTTCTCTCTTTTGTCTTTCTATGTTTTGTCGTACATCGGGTAATAAGGTATGTCATGTGGCATTAAGCCGAGGCATATCTGTACAGGTATGTTTGCCATTTAAGCAGCCTTCATTATGTTTGTCACTCAAATAGCTAGGATAGATGGGTGTCTATACTGTTTGATCTATTAGCTGGAATTTTCATGCAGCTGAAACATTATATATTATACTCTGTTATGTTGGTTAGGTGACCAACGAGGCTAAGTAAGCATTCTTGTTGATCAATCATTCAATTGGATAGGTAGGTGGCTTTAAATGATGGTTAATCTTTCAGCAAAGGTTGGCAGGCTGGTATTTTGGGTGTAATGCCACTGCTGCATAATAAGCTGCTATATTGCTAGCCGACTGGGTTAAGTAGGCTATCAAGTTGATTCCTGACACAATGGCTATCAGCTTGCAGTTTGGGTATGTAGTCTGATATTGAGTGTCATGCAGCTGAGACAAAATATAGAATGTACACCATGAAACTGGTTAATTTTAACCAGTTACCAGCTGAGGTAGGTAGGCAAGTATTTTGACCATTCATACAGCAAGGATATGTTGGTAGCTTAATTGGTTAATCCATTAACTAGTCTAGGTAGGCAAACAACCATGTTGGTCGCTCATAAAGAAATGATAGGCAGGTGGCTATATCAATCTATTAGCTGGGAAGGTAGGCTAGTATGTTGGGTGTCGTTCTGCAGTCATAATAATATGCAGCATTGCAGGTACTTTGGTCAGTTCATCAGCTGGGGTAGATAGGCAACCAAGTCTGTCACTCTTGCAGCTTGGATAGGCAGGTGGCTATGTTGATTAATCAGCTTGCAGAGGAAGGTATGTTAGGATGCTGGGTGTCATGCAGCTGAGTCATAATATACACAGCATTAAATTGTTGGTACACGTCTTTTGGTCAGTTCACCAGCTGGGGTATTCCTCACTCATACAGCTAGGCTAGGTAATTGGCTTTGTTGGTTAATCTATTAGCTGGGCAAGGTAGGCTTGTATGTTTGGTGTCATGCAGCTGAGGCATTATGTTCTGCTAATATTTTGGTCTTTTCACCAGCTTGGGTAGGTAAGGCAATCATGTTGGTCACTCATACAGCAAGGATAGGTAATTTTCTTTGTTGGTTATCTATTAGCTGGGAAGGTAGGCTTGTATGTTTGGTGTCATGCAGCTGAGGCATTATGTTCTGCTAATATTTTGGTCTTTTCACCAGCTTGGGTAGTTAAGGCAAACATGTCGGTCACTCATACAGCTAAGATAGATAGGTGGCTATGTTTTTTGATATGCAGCTGAGTCATAATAATATAATGCAGCATTGCAGATATTATTCAGTTCACCAGCTGGGAAAGGTAGGCAAAGATGTCGGTAAATCCCACACCTAAGATATGGGTACTGTAGGTGCATGTCTATGTTAGTTGATCTATTAGCTGGGGTAGGTAGGCTAGTGTGTTGGGTCTCATGCAGCTGAGTCACAATATAAAACAGTATTGTTGGTATTTTGGTCAGTTCACCAGCTGGGGTAGGTAGGAAATCAAGTTTGTCACTCATACAGGCTACAGCTAGGATAAGTACATGGCTTTGTGCTACGATAGGTAGGCAGGTATTTAGTTGACCTATTTGCTGTAATAGCATTTTAGCAGGTTGGCATCAGCCATGGTCCACAGTTAATCATACTGTACAAGATGCAGGCATGACTTGGTCGGTCAGATAGAATGGTTTGCCTAGGAACATGGTTGATGGGCTAATGTCAGCCTTTCAAATTAGATAAATGATGTCAAAGCACTGTAAAACAATACTGTAATCAAAAATCCAATCACATTTCAATCAAAATCAGCATAACACTGAGAATTGTTGGCATTAAAATAACATAGCACAGTTTTGCACTAAGCTTTCTGTGTTATAAGCCAATTTTCCTCATTGCAATACTGTCCTAACTTGAGTTAGTACAGTTTTGCGTTAAGCAAACTGCTGTATTTGAGATAGGACTATAGGACAAATGGCTTTTTTCATAAAAAATATCAAGATGTGAGTTTTCACTTTTTGCATAGTGCAAGAACTATGGTTGAATTTTTCAAATCTGCCAAAACATGAATTTTTGAAAAAAATTGAGTTAGTACAGTTTTGCGGTAAGGTGACGCTCTGATCAGGGTCTCCACTGTTTGATTACAGAATCAAAATTCGAATAAAAATAAAAACTACCACCCAACAACCCTTACAACTGAAATGGACTGGTCCAATTGATAACAGTGGGAAATTTCATTCAGCATAAATGGGTTAAATTAGAGCAATCTGTGTCAGATTGTTAACCCAAAGTTTGAGTGCTGGAAACCTATAAATGGGTACTTTGGCAAACAGTGAAGACCCAGATGAAATGTTGCATAATGCTGCATTTCATCAGGGTATACACTGTTTGCTAAAACAAAAACGATCTTCAGAGAAAAAATTACAATCTTATTTGGAAATTATATTCTG
>CAXHUL010000011.1:0-69000 GCA_964019695.1 Loripinus fragilis | reverse complement strand
ACATAGTTAGCAGATGAAATTTTGTAACTGTCATTTAACGCGCAATAGTTTTAATCTTAATATGCGGCGTTTCTTTTTTGGCCTAGTATATATAGACGTTACACATAAGCTATAACGCGGGTCAATCAACTGATAAAATAGCAAAAACAGCTTTTTCAATTGCCAATCGAGCCTGAGTCGTCTTATTGTCACGCATTTGATATGATTTATCTTGCAGGTCGCAATGATGCTACCATCCAGTTATCTCAGTTGTGTGGTGTCACTTGGCTTTGTCATCAGTATCCAGGCTGCTGCTCTTGTTGATCCATATTCTATAGTTCCAAGTAAGTGATAGGACAAGGCGTTATGAGAGTTGTATATTCCCCTATTAAGCCTTACCCCGCCGTTAGTTTTTTGGCATGCGAATTCAAGTGCACTTCAGACTAGATTTTGTCATGGAATCAAACACTATGATATTTGAGAGCAGACTAATCTGGGTCCATACTGTTTGCAAAATAAGCTACTTAAGAACATACATAAGCAGATGAGGGATTCAATAACTCGTACCGATCAAAATACTTCAATGCTTATCATTGTCGTGCATAGAAGTCTTCTTTCGACGCATAATATAGAATATTAAAATGCTACTGAGCTGGACAAATATGGTATTTATCTTATATTTTTGAAGGAATTCTTAAACCAACACCCATCTTCAGAGTGTGTCTAGTAAAGACACCAACCTACTGAAACTTCGAGTGAATTTTGTATGTCTGAAAATCTAATTTATAGTTAAAAACGAGGCGTGATCTTATGATCAGTGTTCATGATCAACGCAATACATGACCATCCAATTAAAAGAGTAACAGAAAAAACGGATTTATTCTTGCTCCCAATACTTAGTTTAGTTCAATCTATAAGAACCAATACTTGATTTTATCAGTCACCTCTCATACTAACTGCATCGTTGTATCTTGACCTGATAAACGTTGTCTATCTCACGGCATGTGCCTTTAACAGGTCATCATGACTGCACTTTTTGAATGGCATCGTCAATGACATTGAATCGACACGAAACTCGATAATGACGCCATAATCGCTAGTTTGAAGAATGAACCAACTTGTAAACTGATAAATAGAATATCAGTTTCACGTCTTTTGATATAAAGTTTACCAGGCTCTGCTTTGAGAACGCATGTTGAATCGCTCGGCAAGCCTCATGGTGTCAACAAGCGTTCTTGAAGCCCTGTCTGGCAAACTTGATGTCAAAAGACACTCACCTACTATTCTCTATTTATTCTCATAGAAATACTATATCACAAATTTATGTATCCACTGTAATAACTATGCCTAATCCAAAATTGAAAACCCACGTATTGGCCATCAACGCCGATCAACTAATTGACTGCTATTGTACATATTGATCTTTCAGACTGTCCACTAGAGACACATCCTGACTCTGAGACTATGTTCGTCATGAGAAGTCCACTCGGAGAACCTGAACCCAGGACCTGTCCTCCAAAAACTTATTTTGTTAAAGCTTTATGTTCGTGTGTCAACAGGCCATTAGACAGTAAGTTGGTGAATCCTATCTTATTTTGTTTATTTCCTAACAGTAAGAAGAGCTGAGATCAGTAATAAATAAAGAATAAAAGAAAAAAGGGTACGCGTAAAACCGGCCAAGCAATTGCTAAACATTACGAAAGTTCAACCAAAGGCAATTTGTAAACTTTGTTACTGGAGCCGAGACATGAGTGCACTGATTGAGCCCCGGGTCGAGCCAGCAAGGAAAAAAGCAAACAATATAAGGCTAACCAATACATAACTGACTGCCAAAAGGTCAATTAGCAAAAAGGAGCTCCTCTATACTATATTCGTTTCATTGATAGTATAGACATACAATTTTTGGTGCCAAAAGGCAATTTAGTCTCTGTCTCTGGGCGATATTTCCGTGATGGTGTGCTAAAAAGCTAAAGCAAAATCATACCAGAAACGACACTTAGTGACAGGATTTCAATATGCTTGTCTATCCCATGATAATGTCCCGTCACATACATCAGAAATTGTAAAGCAATTTCTAAAGGCAGAAATGGTAACTATCTTGCCACACCACCATTCTTTCCCGATCTAGTTCCCTGTGACATTTTCTTTTTTATAAGCTGAAAAAATTCTTATCTGATCCGCAATATGTCTCTAGAAAGCCCTTGGCTCAGCCGTTAGCCAGTGACTCAGAAGAATACCCAAACCAGCGTACCGTGAAGCATTGTGTGAAGTGGATTCATAGACTGAAACAACAACAGGAGAACGGAAAACATCAAAAACAAAATCATCATCGTCATCATCATCATCATCATCATCATCATCATCAAAAACACAGTTTTCATTACAAGCCAAATAAAATGTTTTCTTTCAAATGTATACAAACATAAAAATGTTAACAAAATGAACTTATCTATTAGTTTATCTAGTTGTTTCAATGGCACAAAATGCTAGAATGGGTCCTCTCAATGACCAATCAAATCTGATGTTAAAATAAAGTTTAGCTGGTTTGCTCAATCATAAACTGAGTTCTTTGTATTGCAGAATGTAATTTACGACCTTCTCCTATTGGTCCAGAATGGTATGAGGAAGATATTTTTGGTTTGTGGATAGAGAGACCCTGTGCCAAGGGAGCTGCATATAACCCTTCAACGTGTGATTGTTCCATATTCCAGTAAGTATAGAATGATCTCCTTTGGTCTGCTGAACATACCAGAATGCCATTAAGTAATTTTGCTAAATTTCTACGGTGTCCTGTATACACCAACCCCTATTTTGGGGTGTACCCTTAAAAAGTGTCACAGCTTAACACAAAGTGCTTACTTTGAATACAAATAAACGCAGAAATAATCAAGACATTTTTTCAAACTAGTGCCAAACTGATTCTGTTGAACTCAACGTTTCATGTCAGTAATAGAGTTGTCCGGGTTCGCCGCATTACGAATAAGTATACGTTAAAGGAAAGGTATAACAACACCGTATTGAAACATGTACGCGATAGGTGAAGATGGGTGCAGAAGAATTTCGACCTGTCCAAAGCTAATACTGTATAGCGTCTCAGGCTTTGATACACAAAAAGTGATGCACGCTCAACAAAAGCAGTGTGTATTTAATTTGTCTGTGTATACGCTTTACGTTCCAGTTAACGTATTTCAGTCATGTGGGGACGATTTTCTGTCTTTTTTATATTTAAACAGAACTAAGAAGCGAATAGAGTAAAACATTAAACAGCGACTCCCGTGAGTCTCGAGCTAGCAACCCTTCGATCCCCTGCCTTATACTGAAGAAACTGAGTCACTTCGCCCCGCGTGCAGAGGTCTTCTAGATATTTGATCTATCCCATACAGTTAAAATGCTAATTAAACGCCTCTTTAGGCAGATAAAGGTATGCCAAACAAGCAAATTCGATAGCGAATTGATATTCCCCGCCAAAATAACGCCTGTTCTTACATGTATGAATATTCTTGTGCACTGGAATGAGTATTCATGTGTATTGCCCGAAATTCATTGATATTTCGGCAATCAGAGGGCAATAACTTCTCTACACCCAATGCCATCCTTATAAATCTTCACATGCATCATCACACCATTTCCATATATGAATTTCATGAAAATCCTTCTATAGCTTGTTAATCAATGGCTGAAGATTGGAAAAAACATTGACATTCTGAAAGCCAAAGGGCAATAACTCATATATTGCCCAGGAAATCATGACAAAACTTCATATGCATTATAGTATAGTCACATATACTCAGAATAAATTGCATGAAATTTGATCAATTGCTTACTTAAACCACGATTACATTGAACCCACCAGCAGTCTGCGGAAGCAGTGATGTTAATCAGCCGACAGTAGACTGACAGTCGGATGATTTTGTATGCAATTTTAGCTGCTTTTTAGGGTCAGCCGGCGGCAAAAAATTATAACTGACCAGTTTGTTCTCTTTTGATGGGCCGACTGTCTTTTGGACTTGGCAATTGGTTTGGATTTGACTAATCGTCTGTCGACTATCGGTCAATCATCGGTCGACGGTCGACTGCCACTCATTGTACCTTCAAAATGAGTCACTCAAAACCTGGCTGACTGTCAGCCGATCATCCGGCGACAGTCAGACGAGTGACGGCAGATAATCTTTATTATCGACCGATAGTCGGCAGACAGTCACCCGATTCTTGTCACTTATAAGCCCTGTCCCAGATTTTTATTGCATTCATGTATAATTTATTTAGAACTTTCTGATTCTCATAATGTTTTCTTCTTTAGGCGGAAAGCGACTAAATACAAACTGTCAATTTCGCTAAGTACTTTATGCAAAACGCGCAAGGAAACTGATGCCAAAACAATATTATAGTTTGATCAGTCGGCGGACACTCGGCCGATTGTCAGCTGATGATCAGCGGATAATCAGGCTTTGGTCGTCCGATTGAAAAAACTTTGTGTTTGATAAACTTAATCAAGCCAGGTTTGTTTTCATTTTGTTTGTTGTTGCTCACAAAGTGTGATGGTTTTGTGTTCTGACCAGGTTTTGGAGTGTTATTGTCTGTTGTTGCTCACAAAGTGTGATGGTTTAGTGTGTGACCTTGTTTTGTGATGTTACTGTTTGTTGTTAGTTTCAAAGTGTGAAAGTTTAACGTTTTGACCTGATTTTGTGATGTTATTGTTTGTTGTTGCTCACAAAGTGTGCGATGATTTTGTGTTTTGACCTTGCTTTGTGATGTTTTTGTTTGTTGTTGTTCACAAAGTGTGATGGTTTAGCGTTTTAACCTGATTTTGTGACGTTATTGTTTGTTGTTGCTCATAAAGTGTGTGATGGTTTTGTGTTTTGACCTTGCTATGTGATGTTTTTGTTTATTGTTCATCAGAAAGTGTGATGGTTTAGTGTTTTGACCTGATTTTGTAATGTTATTGTTTGTGGTTGCTCACAAAGTGTGATGGTTTAGTGTTTGACCTTGTTTTGTGATGTTTTTGTTTGTTGTTGCTCACAAAGTCTGAAGGTTTTGTGTTCTGACCTGATTTTGTATTACTATTGTTTGTTAAAACTCATAAAGGGTGATGGTTTAGTGTTTTGACCTTGTTTTGTGATGTTATTGTTTGTTGTTGCTCCCAAAGTATGATGATTTAGTGGTTTGACCTTGTTTTGTGATGTTATTGTTTGTTGTTGCTTCCAAAGTGTGATGGTTTAGTGTTTTGACCTTGTTTTGTGACGTAATTGTTTGTTGTTGCTCACAAAGTGGAATGGTTGAGTGTTTTGACCTTGTTTTGTGATGGTATTGTTTGTTGTTGCTCACAAAGTGCGATGGTTTAGTGTTTGGACCTTGTTTTGTGATGGTTATGCTTGTTGATGCTCACAAAGTATGATGGTTAAGTGTTTTGACCTTGTTTTGTGTGGTATTGTTTGTTGTTCTTCACATATATTATGGTTTAGTGTTTTGACCTGGTTTTGTGGTGTTATTGTTTGTTGTTGCTCCCAAAGTGTGATGGTTTAGTGTTCTGACCTTGTTTTGTGATGTTCTTGTTCATTGTTGCTCCCAAAGTATGATGGTTTAGTGGTTTGACCTTGTTTTGTGATGTTATTGTTTGTTGTTGCTCCCAAAGTGTGATGGTTAAGTTTTTTGACCTTGTTTTGTGATGTTTTTTTAAGGTTTCCTCCCAAAGTGCGATGGTTTTGTGCTTTGACCTTGTTTTGTGACGCTATTGTTTGTTGTTGCTCACAAAGTGGATTGGTTTTGTGTTTGACCTGATTTTGTGATGTTATTGTTTGGTGTTGCTCACAAAGTGTGATGGTTAAGTGTTTTGACCTTGTTTTGTGATGGTATTGTTTGTTGATGCTCACAAAGTATGGTGGTTTAGTGGTTTGACCTTGTTTTGTAACGTCATTGTTTGTTGTTGCTCAAAGAGTGTATTCTCTTTGTGTTTGAACTGATTTTGTGATGTTATTGTTTGTTGTTGCTCACAAAGTGTCATGGTTTAGTGTTTTTAACCTTTTTTGTGATGGTATTGCTTGTTGATGCTCACAAAGTATGATGGTTTAGTGGTTTGACCTTGCTTTATGATGTTATTGTTTGTTGTTGCGCACAAATCCTGACAAAACTATATGTGCATAACGACACGCGGTCATATATACTCAGTATAAGTCTCTCTCTCTCTCTCTCTCTCTCTCTCGACATGGATGATTTGTTCTCCTGTATTCCGTGTAAAAAAGTTTGATATCGACAAAATTATATGTATTATATGATTTTATGATAAACACTGCACTGCTCAACGTCCTCATTAGCTCCGTACTACTTCCACTATGGTGATATCGCTTTAACATTTACCTATCCGTATTTGTATGCTTATGCCGCTTATCCCGGACATCTCTATGAGAGGATCATAGAGATAGTTAATCGCATATTTATAATTTTTGCATTTTCACTATATAACATGCCATTCTTTATACACCCATAACATTTATTCTCTAGAGATATGAATCTGAAATTTTCAGACAGAACTTGTCTTTGATATTGTAACAATATGACACTTACACTTTACATGTCTAAGCGTTTTGAAAATACCATAATGGGCTAGAGAATAGGACAGTTTTAGGGATAAGTGTGCATTTATCATGCCTGGTTGTTTACCTTTGTGATTATTGAATAGAAATTTGCTGTAAATTGTCACCACTTTATCTATTTTCATAAATAAAACAAGACAATATTCATGACTGGAAAGTTTTCTTCGTTTTCTAGAAAAATATTGAGGCGATGCTTGACTTATGTCTGACTGTTATATTTATCGCTTCAGTGAGCAGCTAAGGCTTTGGCGAGTCTGACTCAGACTTGCAGCAGCCTTTGCTGCTCACTCATTGAAGTTAGGATCAAGATAACGTCTCAGACCAAAATATAGACCTTTAGCTTTGCTGCATATATGCCAGCATGGGAGTTAATTAGCGGTATTTGAACACAAGGGCACCTACTATCAAAATGGGTAGGTGTATAAATAGGAGGCCAATACCCATACTCCTTTCAGGAACCAATTCAGACCCCCTTCCAGTCAATAACAGCAAACACACACACACACACACACACACACACACACACACACACACACACACACACACACACACACACACACACACACACACACACACACAATATACCTTGTTCTAGTCAGATAGGGAATTTTCATTCGTTCTACTAACAAATATCCTCAACAAACAAGAAACTTTTACAGAAATTTTGGTATAAAACTCTTAACCACCTATGTATTGATAAAATGTTCTTTAATCAATAGAATCGATTGTAATTTTTGCTAGTTTTAGTCATATTTAAGTTTACATAATGCATGAAAATTTTGTTCATTTCAACTAATGCCAAGGTTTTCCAAGCCTGTGACACACGTGTTATAACATGTGGTGCCGTGTGGCTGCTAAATTTTACTGTGTTTGTTGATGAGGATCATGGCAAGCTGCCTGCGTTGTATTGGTTGCATAGACTTCATAAAATACTCTCTGTGTCAAGTTTTATTGCTAATTCTAGTTTATGTACTACTACTAAGTTGTCTATACTTCTGACTTCTTGTCACATTATCGGTTGAAGGCCATATTGTGAAATTCTTATTGTGATACAGTTTGTGGAGGAGTGGTAAAATATTTTTGCTATGTTGAACATTTAGGTGAGATTCTTGGTGAGTTGAAACCTAAAGGTTTTCTGGCATTAGGTTTGTCTGCGTATGGTGTCTCCGCTCTCTGTGCTGCCTTGCCACATGGTCTGGCTGGGAAGAAGCTTAATGAGTTCGTTAAGCATGCTTTAATGGGGGTGGGGATTGGGAATGCTTGCTTGGGTTTTCTTGCGGTGGGTGGTGCGCTTTTTTTGCTTCTGAGAGGCCTAGAAAATGTACTTAGTGGTCATGTCAGATAGGCTGTGATCATGGTTTTGGTCAATAAATTTGTTAGGTTTGGCTCGATAATTGTAAGTGTTTGAGTGGATACTGGTTGTGATCTTCTTGTTGTAGATCTGAGTTTGCTTTGTTGTGGGAGATTTGATGTTGTCTCTTTTCTATGATAAATCAAGCTGTTGTAACGAAAGCATTTGGTCCTTCCACAATATATCTAGATGTCTTGTCTAGCATTGATGATTCTAATGAAATACTGATGGCAAGCCAGGTATATCCCACGGGACTTCAGTTAAATGAGGCATTTTACTATTATGTGGTCCCTTTTTTGGACTTGACTATAGCGAGTGGCATGGTTTCATCTATAGTGTATGATGGGAGGGATGTGTTTTTTAGTTTTTAGGCGGTTGATTTCCCATTTTTTTGATAGGAAAATTCATCACCCACTCCATAGGGTGTAATGTTTTCTAACTTGTATATTTTGCTCTCTTCGTCCAGATGCTGGTGACTTATCAGCTGCATCACTGGGACAAGGTTATCAAGCCTTTTTTAAATTCTACCACATATTGTTAAATACAGTGTTAGTTTGGAGGCTCTTCTGCAGCAGGGCATTTCAGACCCAGTGTTTTGTGGGTGTTTCGTGTGTGGGTTCATGAGAATTGTTGGAAATCCTGGTTTTGGTGATCAATTCAGGAAGATAATCAAACGTTATAACGTGGTGGGATATGGCATGGATATCATGAGACAGACTTTGTGCCTGGTTGTATACCTAATTACGATTTGTGGCTATATAGTAGTTTTTCTTTGATTGCACGTTATATTAGACCAGGCTTCATACTAAATGACAGTCCCAATATAAAGCTTTCATTGGTGGGTTGGTGCCCGATGCTTGTCTTTGGCAGGACCACCCCATGTCTCAACTTTGTGTTTCCTTTAGATCTATGAGTCATTGGTCCTTTTTTGTCTCACCATAGTGTGTTGGTTGGGTTGTGTTGTTACCCTGTGATGGTGCATTGCATAAGTTGAGAAGCCTTACAAGCTAAACAATTTTTGCATTTAAACAATGACAGGATTTGGAGCAAAAAATTGGCGCTTGCAAAATGCATTTAAGTCTGCAAGCGGTCTCCTCTAGTGTTCGTTCTAAGGGTTGCTGTTCATTTATTGTTTCTTTTTGCTTTATTTATTTACTGGGGCTCTGTGTTTGCATATATCATAATTGGGCCGTGACATGACAAAACCTGTCGTCGGGGTTTCCGACAAAGCTAGACTCAAACTTGTCTCTCAAGCTACAGAGACGAGCTAGAAAACTAAATGTTGCATGTAGCGAGCTTAGATATGGTACTTTCCAATAAGTGAATAACAAATGCGCTGATCAGACTGCACGAATGCGCAGGCCTGTCTGCCCCTTTGTTGTTCCGAGGCTTCCAAAGACAGGTTTTCTCGCGTCGAGACACATATCATGATTTAGAAGATGTATACCTGGCTTATATTTAACCATTCTTCAGATACTTTTGTTAGATATGATACCGCCATAAACTGGGATATATGAGTGTTTTTAATTAACAACATGTATGCACAAGTATTTTTTGTAATATGTAATTTTTGCAATCGACAAAAATGATCAAATGCACTTTTTATATAATAAAAATGATGATTGATTAGAATTGTGATGATGCTTAAATTATAAAACTGCTTGGCACCGAAGAAAAGGGACAACCAAAATCAAGAAAACCCATCCTTTCAAGAGCTGCATGCATTGATATATTATATCAATATTCTTATAAAAATATGATGTCCGAGGAGAAAGATTCATTTGAATTAGTATAGTGTTATTAGCAGACAAAATCTTAAATACATCTGTGCCATTAATTTCTTAATTAGATTGGTGATACTGATTCTGACCAAATAGTGTATGTCTCAATTATTTTCGTTCTTTCCAATAAATAATGCATTTGGAGAACTTAAAATACAAGGAGATGGTTCCTTTAGGTACACCAAGAACATATATTTTGCCACAAGATGCATTAACCCTTAAAGCGCCAATCACAACTGCAGCAGACGACAAATTTTCCGACATCTTTCCCAATTTTCGAAAAAAATAAGGTATGATTTTTCATGAGAATTGTCTGCCAGCAGACAATTCTCATGAAATATCATGCCTTATTTGTTATTTTGAAAAGCAGCAAAATTTGAAATTGTCGTCTGCTGCAAATTATAGGTGGCGCTTTAAGGGTTAAAAATAACTTTTTTCTATCTTTCAGTATGCCTTGAACCTGAACAGCGGATTCGTACACCTTGATGTCAGGTGATTAAGCTGTAGAAGGAAATCATCCACGAATAGACAATACAATATTCATCTGGGCACTGAAAAAAAATATTGCGTTTAACTTTGGAGTGATTACACCCATGAGTGTATGCTTATCAAGCATGGTCACATAAGTACCAATGAGTGCAAGATATTTTGTTTCCTTCAATCCATTTTCTATTGTTTTTTTTTCGTTCAGTATTCTTGAAGTTTCAGATTTTGTTGAGAACCTTTATTTTTCTACATATCAACCCACAATATCTTGCTGACCTTTTTTACCTTAGAAACTGTACAGGTACGTGTTCAGCCAAAGAACATGGTGTTTCACTTTCATAGGTGAATTTTTTCACGAATATTCCTGAATTCAGGATTTTGAGGCTGGCTTTCCATAGAAAGTCAGCCTCAAAATGCTGAATTAGGGAGATTATAATAGCTTCTCTGATAAATTTTCAGATTATTTAAGCACACTGAACCTTTGGGTAGTTTCCAGTTTAGCGGTCCCGAGAAGTATTCCATTGCGCATGTCTACTGGCCAAAAAAGCAAAATTAACATTTCGACGGGGGTGTGGGGGCGGTAGCCCCTATATTAAAAAAGAATTCATAACCGCGATAAATAAACTATCGATATTTGGTGTTGTTGGGGGGTATTCAAGGGCTTTTCAGTCACTTTCTACAATTTCTGGGGACCGCTAAACTGGAAGTCTTTCGAACCTTTTAAACATGGAATTATTCATTTTTGTAGGCATCCTGCTAGTTTAAAATTTGAATTTTTAAAGTTCAGGATTTTAGAAAATTTGAACTTTCACCCATGTACTTTTGAGTTTGTTTTTCTATGGGAGATAACAATTTCTTTCTCTTTCTTATAGAAAATAGACCAGTCTATGTCTCTGATCAGGATCTATTCTGTTTGACAAAAAGTTATGCATTGAGACTTTTTATATCAAGATATATTGACAGACATTTTAGCTGTTCTGGATTTAGTTTTGCCCAATATCCTATAGATTTATCCGGTTTGCCTCTACGTAATATTTTGGAATCCAACAGTATTATGCTCGTATGTCAGTCTGTCTAATAACAATCTAACTTCGTCACTTTCAGACAAATATTGCAAACATGGCTCTGTATTTTGTATTATTCAATCATCTGTATCCTGGAGTAAGATAAGCTGTACTTTATAAGATCATATAAGGATATCTTTCACCCTTACTATGCACAGCCAATGAATATGCTAAGCGGGGCTAAAGTAAGGCATACACTACTACTAGAAACAAGTAAACATATGCTATGGCAAACAATATGGACCCCAATGTCATGCGACAGAATGTGGAATATCATCAGGGTCTACAGTCTACCTGCTAAGAAATAAAACATATTCAGCGGCAGTAATAAGATGGTGTTTGGAAGTTATAACCAGTGAACCCTCAATATATACAATGGACCATCCTTTCTTTACTGTATCAACACTTGTGGAAAATACCATTGCTCTAAAAGGGTTAAAGAGTAGTATCGGTATGGTTCATTTTTCTCTGAAACATAGAAAATAGAATACTGCAAACTGATTGTTTTAGTTACAAAGTGTTAATCAATAGGCTGTTGATTTCGCTAATAAGAGTTCTCATAAATATCCAAAGTATGTGTGAACCATTGTTGTTTAACCCATCGTATAAGGAAACCCCTAAATGGGTACTTTGGGAAACAGTGAAGACCTACATGAAATACAGCATAATGCTGCATTTCATCTGGGTCTGCACTATTTGCTAAAGTTAAAACAATTTTCAGGGACATAAATACATCATAACTTTGTAAACTCTACCTGTGACCCCTTAAAGTACACAATGGATAGTCCAATACAAATTGTATCATTAAGTATGGGAATATCCACCAGAATACAAAGGGTTGGAATGTGTAAAATCGCTTTCAGATTGGTGGTTACTCTTCTAAAACAACAGCTAATATAAAACATTATATATATAATATAGATATTTTGGAATCTGTTTGAAAGGAACATTATCCGTTTTTACTTTAATAAACGCCACAAATGTCGAGTGACCTTTTATATATTTGACAATGAATACTTTGAATCTTTCAACTTGGTATGAGTGAAATAAAACAAAAATCATTTGTAAATAATCATGACGTTTTTTCCAAAATTCTAAGTGTGTTAAGTCACATTGTATTAGAAAATTGTTTCTCTTGTTTTTATTCTTTAAATTAGTGTGTTGACTACTATAAAATCATTTTAGAAATATATTATTTATAAGCATATGTTAATAAAGTCATCCATTTTTGAAGGTGGTTTTTGTGATTTACTGGCATGAACGCACTGGTAAATGTATACGTCGATTTTGTGGTATTTATATGCCAAAGGGACTATAGAATTAGATCATTTGTAAGTATTCGGCATGCACATGGCGATTTATGTAAGCATTTAGGAATAGATTCGAGTACCGATCTGGATCGGTACTCGAATCTATTCCTAAATGCTTACATAAATCGCCATGCACATACTGAATACTTAAAATGATTGAAGTCTATATAGTCCCTTTGGCATATGGCATGTTTTTCTATATAGTATTAACACCAATATCTACCTATTCCGGTCTATGAAGTACCGGCAATACGCGTAAATACCACAAAATCGACGTATACATTTACCAGTGTGATGAAAGTTGTTTGCTGTTGATACCACACTTTTTTCCAATCACAAAAAATGACGCATTTAGCCAGCACATGCGACTTTACTACCAATCACATTGCCGAGCATTAAAAGTTCAGGCGAGTATGCCCATATGCGCTGATTCACTAGAGCCTTCCCTGCTCGCTTACTCAAAACATGGATGCAGATGAAGATTCAGGTGAAATTTAGGACCTCTAGCTTTAATGGATACGCCAGCATGGGCGTATATGCTGGCCCTGATTGTTGTAGGCTTCAAGTACTGTAAATCAATTAGTTTTTGCATGTTTTTTATTTTGCCATTTTATCTTCCCGAACGCAGTAATTGACACTTCATTATGATATGCTTCAGCAAGGGAATAGTTTAGAGCATAGTAGGAAAATGAATACCCAGATCGGTCTGTACATCTGATAAGAGCTGATCTAGATCTAATTTTCCCGTCTGCATAGTGCAGTCAAAACCTTGAACGGTATGGGCACTACAAGGTCGTTATGGTGAGAGGGTCACAGTTTCACAGTTAACAGTAATACTCGTGTTTCTGAGCTTCGTGTTCCAGGGCCATGCCATATAGGATTGTAGTGACCCAGTATAAGTGTATTTAAGGTTCCAAATTCGTGCATTAACATCACGTGAATTGCCTTGTTGTACATGGGTTTGGTGATCTTAAAAAAGAGGCCAAGGTCATGAAAAGCTAATCGTTCCTGTTGGCTGTCCTAAATAAGTATCTGTGCAAGTTTGGTTAAAATCCATCAAAAGAAACATAAGTCTGAGCGCAGACAAAAAAGCTATGCTGACGCTGACGCTGATTCTAACGCCGACGGGATACATTCCAAAATCAATATACCCGTCCATCCCTCGGGGTTGGGGCAATCTAAACACCAATCGAAAAGATTATGAAATCCTCCACACCTTTCATTAGGCCAGATTTTTTTTATTAGATGATTTACGAACCCTCCTACTTTAATTTTCCGGAAAGTAGGAAAAAAATAAAATAAAATTTCTAAAAAAAATATTATTTTATCCGCCGACTCTGAATATTATTTGTTTCGTTGAAAAAAAAGTTTTTTTTTTCGAGGTTCTGTCTGTATTTTTGAGTGGCACGGTAAAAAGTGATTGTCCTGCCCAGCTTTTCAGAAAAATGATAAAATATTTAAAAATTTAATACAGACTGTTGGTTTGCCTTACTATATAGTTTAACTGTTTTTTTCTGAAGATATTAAAAAAAAAAGCTCTGAAAATGACCAGTTGACTGGTCATTTTCAGAGCTTTTTTATTTATTTTTTTTCGTCCCCTCGACCCTAAATCTGAAAAAAATATTCCCGTAAATCAACTTATAAAATATTCTGGCCTTATTAAAGTCCAGAAGCTGCTTGCGATTTTTAAGTCTTAGCATTTTTTGCGTTTTAAAAAATAGAATAGGACTATGTTCTTTGTTAAAAATAAACTTCGTTTATAAAAATGAAGGCACACACGCTCATGTACAGCAGGGCTAGCTTTTATGCTGTGCGGTCTGTATGCACTATGTCATGCTATCAGAGCATTTTTCATTCAATCAGGTTCCTGTATTGGCCGGAATCGTTTAGGATTATGAAAGAATTAATCCTTTAATAATTTGTCCAGCTAAATGTCAGAAGCATCAACGGATTTGCTTCGTAGAGTACAAACAAGGCAATGCACCAGTAGTAATCGATCACAGCTAAAAACGGATCAGACGTTAAGGTTAATATATAACATCTATACGATTAAATAGTTACAACCTTGAATAATCAGAAGTGACAAATAGTATATACACTGTAGCAGCTTAAGCAATCATGTCTACCAGCATGTGCGAACGTGACGCGCGTTCGCAGGCTGGTCTGCACATTATAAGATGTCAACATCTAGTGTAGCACTTATGAAAATGGCATGAAGATGTCAAAAACTAGTGTAACACTGATAGAATTAACAGTTAGATGTCAAAAACCTAGTGCAACATTAGTGGAACTGAGTAAGAGGTCAAATTCTAGTGTAACACTAGTGGAACTGACAGTTAGATGTTAAAAAGCTTTTGCAACACTAGTGGAACTGACAGTAAGATGTCAAAAAGCTAGTGTAACATTAGTGGAACTGACAGTAAGATGTCAAAAAGCTAGTGTAACATTAGTGGAACTGACAGTAAGATGTCAAAAAGCTAGTGTAACACTAATGGAATTGACAGTAAGATGTCAAAAATCTATGTGACACTTAAACTACGAGTCAGTTGTTAAAATCTTTTGTAACACTGGTGAAACTGGGAGTAAGATGTCCTCAAAAATCTAGTGGTATTGAGATCTTGCTGTCAGTTTTAAAGTTCACTAAAGGTGAACAGTTTCGATGGTAAGAGATGAGGTAATACCCATTTATGGTATTATCAAAAGACGACCAAGTCCTTTTACTTGCAGCTATTGACCCATTTAAGATGAATGGAATTTTCATTCTTATCAATTGGACCAGTTCATTTACAATTTAAGGGTATTTTTCACTTTTATTAGAATTTTAATAGAATATTCTGTAGGCAATCGGTGGAGACCCTGATCAGAGGCCACATTTTGTGGCGTCTGATTTATGTCTGCACTGTTTTCATATGTCCCACAAAAAGGACGCTGGACTTATATAAGTATAGGTTATACACTTAACAACACATATAAATGGGCTCATATCTCCCAAAATAATTGTCAAATCAGTTTCAAGTGTTCAACAAAAACAAACAACATGCATGTCATGAAATCACATTTAATTTATTTCAATTAAATATGTAAGTTAAAAAATCCAACACAAAATTCTAATTTATGGTAAAACCAAAGTTCACAATTTTTCAGTCCAATATTTTAGAATGTATAAGATTTGAACGACCTGTTACAGACTGAGTAACCTTTCATGTGCTACTGCCTAAACTCGTCCAATCTTTGATCCGTCTGAGGTCGGAATTGACCAGTATCTGTTTTCAGTCCAACATCGATAGCACGAACAGTACTGGATGAAATACCGGTTATATCTTGTTTTCAGTTCAACGTCGATAGTATAAACAATAAATATTTGCTTTAGGAAAAACAGTTTCAGTCTGAGTAACCTTGCACGTGTTATTGCATAAACTCTTCAAATCTTTGACCCGTCTGAGGTCAAACTTGACCAGGGAAATATTATTAATGTATATAATCAAACATACAAGAAAATTAATGTGAGGGGTAAAGAGTTAATTGCATATAACACATCACAGCATTTCACACATATATAGGTATTGGGCTATAATAATACCTTGACATAAAGGAGTGGTTCACTTAAAAAAAGTTCAAGTTATATATACTGACTCAAAACAGAAACCATTCAGATTATATAGAATGTTCTATGAATAATCGATGTAATAATCTGTATATGTATTGTTTTCCAAGAGGGTTTAGAATTTTGAAGAAAAATGTGTATTATTTCTCTTGGTTTAAACAATATTGTATTCAGATGTTTGCATATAGACATATGTATACAATGAAAATACATTCAGGATCTGACAACAAGCTTTAAGCTATATGATTTCTCTTGTGGGTCAGTATATGAATAATGATAATGTTATCTTGTATACGAATGGACACAATGTTTAGTTAACAGCTCAGTTGGTAGTTAACTTGCACTAGTTAGTAGACATGTCTTATGGCAACAATATAAGTTTACACCATTGTATTTTTATGGTCCGAAGCCTTATCATGTTATGATACCAACATATTTTAGATTTATGTTTTAAAGATGGTAAAGTATTGTTTTTAGGATTCGAAAAATAACATTTCAAGCTTCTTAAAATCAAAGTTGTTTCACATTTTCTCTAGATCACAATGACATCCATCACCATATGTACTGACAATTTATCAAACATCTAAAATAGCATGTTGAAATACCATTAGTAGTACACAGCTTAAAGGAACCATTGTGACTTTGGTCACTTGAATTTATGAATGAATTCATTAAAAAGGTTCATATGATATGATACTCTTTCATTTGTGAATACAAGTAGAATGTAACATGTCATTTTTCTCTATAAGAAATCCTCACGCCGAGCTGAACATTATGTGAAAGCACGCATTCCTTGCTCTAATAATATTGTCTTCCTTTGAATTCAATGCTTTCACCGGGAATCTATTTGCGTGCGGCACTCTTGACATGAGCAATTTACCGGTTCCCCGATGGCATGGGTAATGGAACGTCCGGACACTTCTTGGGATCCAATTGTGCAAGCAGTAAGAGTTACGTCCCTGTACGAAAGACCACCTTCTTTACAACACTTGCATTCCTAAAATAAAAAAAAAGATAAATGATAAATCTCTGAAAAATTACAGAAAAGCAAGGTAGGTCAATAGAATGTTGAGTATCAGAAAGGAGATATCTTGTTAGGCGTGAAACCTTCACAAAAGTCATTTGTGAAAAAGTCAAATTTTCAAACTGTGATTTTTGCAATAATTTTTGTGACTATGAATTGATAATTAAAAAAAAACAAAAAAAACAAAAAAACAAAAAAAAAAAACATGCTTTACAGACAAAGGGGAGGGATAAAATAAGCATTCATCCCCAAAATTAGGGACCATAGACGGCAAATACCCATATAATGGGACTAAATAAAGAACAATTACTAGCCTAAACATCGCTTTAAAATGGGCAACATATATAACCATTGAGAGAGAGAGAGAGAGAGAGAGAGAGAGAGAGAGAGAGAGAGAGAGAGAGAGAGAGAGAGAGAGAGAGAGATTGGTAAATTATAATAAAGTCATTAACTTTTGCTTCTTTTGTGGACCTTTTTTGTTATTGATGTTTCGTGTTTTGTCATGCTTTCTTGTATTTTCATTGCAGCCTTGTGGTCACCTGCTGCGAAAGGGGTAACCTCTTGGTTCTCTTGTGTGTGATGTTTAATTGTGATTTGGTCACTTTCCCGTGTGGTGTCCTGGGTCAGGTGTGGTACTTGATTGTATCGATTTCTGATCTTTGCCTCCTTACTTACTTTTAAAAAGTATTATTTTATAAGATAAGCAATGTCTCTTTATACCACCCTTACCAACTTTAGCACAAAATATCTTGTGATGTGCAAGGTCTACATTGATGTAGGTGGTATACAATAGTTATACCACGTTAATCCACCTGTACGTAAGATAATCCACTCGCTAAAGCTCGTGGATTATCTCCACGTACAGGCGGACAACCCATGGTATAACTATTACGTAATAACGTGTAACTTACCCTTTTAAAACCATCATAATGATTGACACTAGGTGTCCAGCTTGAATTACAAAGGCCCTCACATTTGTTGATAGTCACTCTACCAGTACAAGTTAGTCGGTACGAAGAGGTATCAGTATCAATGTGTTCTGTAAACGTAAGATCTATCTCCGTGGCTTCTGTCTCACACGAGTCTGGGTCTGGGAAGCCACGTTTTCTTTTATTGGGTATCTTTGTAACTCCAACGTTTTCAATTGTTATCAGAATTTCTGAACCATTCACAAAGGAGTGGGATTCTTTGTTGTTCTGGTTTACCTTTTCATTGTCTTTTAAAGAGATATTTGATTTTGATTCTTCACGAACACTGCCACGATTTGATTTTGCATTAACGTTCTCGAGAAAAGAAGTCTGATTGTTTTCTTGTTTATTTATGCTTAAAGAATTTGATAATAATCTATTTGACTTAGCCTTTCTTACTAGAAAGTTCTTCAAATCTTTGAAACTTTTGATCGTATCACTTTTGTTATCATTTATATCTTTACTACCATCAATCGAATCTTTAGCGTCTTCAACTGGAGAATATGAAATAACATTCATATCGTTTTTAACATTGTCATGTAATTTACTATCGTCTAATATCATCATGTTGTCACCAGGATTGCGGGCGTGGTGAGGGTATGGAGTTTGTTTTGAAAGCACTTCTAACTGCCTAACAGCCACTGTCGAATGTTGCGATTCATGGCAGTCAAGAACATTAATATTAGACAGGCACATTATCATTCCTATCACAAAACTGCTTCTGGATAATTCTTGGAATCTTCTCAGGGTTTCCATATCTGAAATAATAATAGTCATAATTATAAGATCTATGACCATCAATTCAGGCCTCCAGATAAGAGTTCGTAATCAAAAATTAATGATCTTATTTATCAACAAAAACATATGTTGTGGGTACTCAAAAGAATCGTCTCAACGAGACGGTTCTTTTGAGCAAACAAAACAAATGTTAAAACTGATAGATAAGAAAATATTAACAATTTTACTCCGAAAAGTTTTGCCTATCTGAACATATGCATCATTCTGGAATACTTTTGCCTTGCATTAAACGATAATCCATCTTGAAAACCAAATTTGGTCTTCTTTTTGAGTGGCCGCTTAAGACAGTTTTTACTGTATGTGTAAGGTAAACCAAAAGCGGCGGCAGCTCAGTTGTCACATCTTATGTGTTTGTCTTCACACATTTCTACAGTGTGCTTTAAGAAAACTTCATTATGCATATTCGAACAAATATCCTTATTATGCTTGCTTCTTGCTACAAATTCACATTTTTACAAACTATCTCTGGAAAACATGTCAAATTCTGTTTTAACCCTTAACGCGCCAATCGCAACAAAAGTCGTCTGCTTTTCTCGTCTGCTGAAATGTTTGAGAAGCCTCTATGGCAAACAGTGTGGACCAAGATCAGACTGCTCCTACCTATAGGAGCAGTCTGTTCTGGATCCACGCTGTTTGCTTCTATACTTAATTTGTCAGTAATGTTAGGCAATTATTTGCAGCAGACGACTTCAGCAAACGACATTTTCAGATGCATTTTTTCTTGGCGCTTTAAGGGTTAAATTGAGGAGACGACTCGATTAGTTTGTTATTAAAGTTAAGGACGACTTGAGTTAAGTATTGAAATTTCAACATGTTACATTAAATGTTTAATAAATTGTCAGGATCGATGCAGCACTTATGGCCAAAGATATCATTCTGATCTACAGAAAAAATGAAATTCCCTTGCAACACCACCTCCGATAGCTTATAAATACAACAAGAACAAAAATCTTATTTTTTGGTATAAGCCGCTGGAACTACCGACCGACTTCACCTTATATTTTCCGTAAACTTTTCCATTTCTTTCATAAGAAACTTTTCTTGATGTTTATTAAAACATCTAAATGCATACAAAGTTATCTACCACATAACAGCCCCTTGGACAGAACACTCTACACACTTTTGAACTACGATAAGAAGGATGCATGCATTACTTTATACGGGAAACCAATACCTTAATGCCTATAGCCCTCTTATCGCATACTACATGTATATACATGCATATTAAATAAAACACGTCTGTCTAGTCAGTCGTTCCACAGCTGAATGATTATTTCAAATCTTAAACTCAACTTTCTCGTGATTTCTTAACACGGCTACTTACCTATCGGAGCATAGCAAAACAAGGGAAAACAATTTTCGACTAATTCATTGCATTCAAACATCGAAAATTTCATTTCCCTTGCAACACCACCTCCGATAGCTTATAAATACAACAAGAACAAAAATCTTATTTTTTGGTATAAGCCGCTGGAACTACCGACCGACTGAAGCTAAAAGAACGGGCTGAAATGTTGCAATACTGTTGACTGAGAAACTTTTAACCTTTCGTCTACGAAGTCTTTATATAACCGTCCATGGCGGAATTATACCTTGCCGCTTGAAAAATCTGTCATGAATGCATCAGTCACAACCAGATCTCAATGAGTGCAAACAGTACTGATTCAAATCAGTGTTGTGGTTACATGATCTAATATTTCATTTTACTATATGACATTTTTTTTTTTCTTTGCTTACTTTATAACCAGTTTTGGTTGCACTAAGATGAGAAATAATTTAAATATCTGAATCGTCGGCAATATTTGCCCATAGGAAATATCACTCCAGTTTCAAAAACGGAAAGTTATTGTACTATTTCTTGCTATTAGAATCCATGTACCGTCTCTGTATTTGTCTGTCTTACTAGACAATATAATAAACAGACTCATGTATGTATACACTGTTAAACGCCACCTCGTTGCATTTCAATTTTAACAGTTCGATCCGAATAGGCTATCACCCTTAATACTGTAGTATGCGTTTGTTATGGACTCTGAATTCAGTATAAGCAGACTGAATGAGATATACTAACATATAAAGCCATATGACACACCGAGGTGGCAAACACATCGTTACTTCAAGTCAATAACTTCTTCAAAGGTTGAATCCTCGTTTATAGGATTCATTCGTTCTATCAGCTCTTGCTTTATGATTAACTCAGATAACAGGGAGACCCTTGTCCGCCGTGACGCCTATTAGCTTCTCTATTGTAACTGCAATGCTCTGAAAAAAAAAATAAACGCATTGTCACCCTAAATAGCCCCTGTACCGTTTCCAGTTCACCTCACTCTATCAAATGCACGCAAACGCTAAGCAGACTCATGACGTCAAAAACAAACGTTATATAAACGTCGATTACCTCTCAGACCAACGTCGCCGTAGGTATACAAATATTGAATAACACAATCGCTTCAAAGAGCAGATTCAGATAAGAATTCACTTCAGAGGAATTATTATCCTGGTCTTCTCTTTGTACGCTACCTTAACTTGACATAGAAATTGTCAGTCAGTCATTTTAATAATCAATGTGTATTTTTCAAAACAGTAGGCTATTTTAAAACATATGCACCGATGCACACAAGACACATTCGCCGATACCAGCAAATAGAAAGGCATACGCCATAAACCCTTCACAAAGCGAGACAACTCTTACACATTGTCTGAAAAAATTAAAAAGTATAACATATAACATGTTAATTTTAAACCATATGCACTGGTACCCGTACACACGACATATTCGCCTATACCAGCAAATAGAAAGGCATACGCTATAAACCCTTCACAAAGCGAGACAACTCCTACACATTGTCTTAAAAAATTGAAAAGTATAACAACATATATGTTAATTTTTAAACCATATGCACTGGTACCCCCACACACTGAGACATATTCGCCTTTACCAGCAAATAGAAAGGCATATGCCATAAACCCTTCACAAAGCGAGACAACTCCTACACATTGTCTTTAAAAAATCAAAAGTATAACAACATATAACATGTTAATTTTTTAGCCATATGCACTGATACCCGCATACATGACCTATTCGCCGATACCAGCAAATAGAAAGGCATACGCCATAACCGCTTAACTAAGCGAGACAACTCCTACACGATGTCTTTAATATTTACAAGTATAACAAATATGCTGAATGTTAATGCGCCGATACACGCACATACTACTTAATTGCCGATACCAGCAAATAGAAAGGCATACGCCATAACCGCTTAACTAAGCGAGACAACTCCTACACGATGTCTTTAATATTTACAAGTATAACAAATTTGCTGAATGTTAATGCGCCGTTACACGCACATACTACATAATTGCCGATACTAGCAAATAGAAAGGCATACACCATAACCGCTTAACGAAGCGAGACAACTTCTAAACGATGGCTTCAAAATAATAAAGTATAACAAATGTGTTAAATGCTTAATTTATAGAATGAGCCGATACCCGCCCATACAACCTATTCGCCAAAAACAGCCAATAGCAATTTTTAAGCCATACCCCATAACCGCTTAACGAAGCGAGACTACTACGCATTGTCTTCAACATTTTACAAGTATAACCCGTATTAAATGTTAAATTTGCATTACGAAACATATCAACCCCATTTAAGTATGGTATGAAAACCTGCTTCTCTTTCGGCAACTACATCAAATATTCTATAAAAGAATACATGTTTCCTTCTTTATGCCAAAGGTTGACCGATTACACTCTGGAAATAATAAAACGCATTTAGCCTTGCACTTCTCCGCTTTTCTTAACATTCTAGTGACCAAAAAATTAGGTGAGACAAACAGTACAAAACATTCTAGTCCTGCATCAAAACGTAAATGCGTTCGCTACATTTTATTATTATCATTATTATTATTATTATCATTATTACTATTATTATTATCATTATTATTATTACTATTATAATTATTATTATTATTATTATTATTAAAATGCCAATTAAGTATCATGTTCTGATACAAATACTCAAATTCTAAAACTCCCCGCTTACTCAAGCCTAACATATCACAAGATAACCCTCAGTCATATCTTTCTGTGACGTATGATAAATAATCTACTCTATCCAAAATATCCACGGCAGCCAAACGATTTTTAAATGAATGGCATGCCTGACGAAAATCTGTAAAAAAAAAAAAACAAACAAAAAAAAACTGCATGGCTAAATCTTGCAATTCTGGATTAATATATCCTTTATGTACTATGCCAATTTCTGTGAAGCATTTGCACTCTGCTTGCTCAAATATGATTTAGTGACTGAAAAACACTTATATACATCACATAACCACTTCATCAGAAAACTTTAAGCTTTTTTAGCACAGGAGCCATACGGCATCTCGTTTAACGTACAAACACATCAATATGTCTATTGAATATGAATACTAAGTACATTTGAGGAAACTTGTCTTTTCCCAGAAGGATATAGTTTAGGGCTCTCTTGGGAAACCATAATGAAGAAAATTCATAGGCTCGCCTTATTTATGTCAATACTAATGTACCTTGCCATAATTTGCGAAACAGATCCTATAACTATACTCATATAATATTTTGACGCCACAAAGCTGGCATCTTTCGTAACAGGGATCCACCCAGTACTGGCGTATATCTCGCAATGAAGACTTTCCCTTATCAATCCGTCTTGAGGTATGCTAAAAGCAAACCCCAAAGAGTTCAAAACGGTCCCAAGCGACTCCAAAATATGTACTGGCCCCAATAAACATTTTCAAACTAGCTCTTGGTATAAAACCTTTATCAAGCAACCTCTTTTGCCATTATTTTGAACTGAAGCATTTAATGAAATTACAGCAAAACATTTTCACATTTTTAAATCAGACCTTTTCCAAAATAGCATTAACTGCTTCATGTACAAATGAACCTTCTTTTAAAATCAGACATAATTTTATGGTATTGAGTTTCACCCAAATTGGATTGTCTTGAACCTGCCAAAATCAATATGATAGTTGGCCCCGTTCAGATTTTAATTATTTATTCATTTTTTCAAAATGAAAAATGCAATACTCATCTTAAAATTCCATGGGCTTGGAATCTTCCATAGAGAAGGTCTCATTTCTCTTGTAGTTCGTTCTTGGTGAAAGGGCAGTTTCTTCCGATGCTGTTCGCCTCACTACAAGCAAAACCAGTTCCGACGATACCTCGTTGTACGACTGTAATGTCTGAATAAGCTCAAAAGGAACCAAAGCTGGTGCACCAATGTGTGTGTGTATCTCTGTTCAAGAAATGTTCCTGGGGCCTGACCTGCCCAACCCACATACGTTGATTAACAGAATCAGAATAACCAATACTTTGGCCTATGGCTTTTGAACTTCTGCTGGATCAAACAACAGTTCCCTCAAATTTCCACCGATGTCAATTCTGTACATGTCCGTTATTCACTGTCCGTAGTGTACTATCTAACGACATAGTTCTTCTCGGTAAAACACGTCTGTCTAGTCAGTCGTTCCACAGCTGAATGATTATTTCAAATCTTAAACTCAACTTTCTCGTGATTTCTTAACACGGCTACTTACCTATCGGAGCATAGCAAAACAAGGGAAAACAATTTTCGACTAATTCATTGCATTCAAACATCGAAAATTTCATTTATTTTGACTTTTAATAAGTTCAAAACATTATTTTTCGCATCCTAAATTAAGTCTTTCTTAACTTAAAGGTCCCGAGGCATTGCAATATTGGGCCTATAGTATTTCTTGTATAAAATGACCAGTTAGAAATCATGTTTGAGTGTAATCTAATATGTTTGATATGTCAACTTTGTGTGGACATTTCGTGATCGTTCGTTCTGTTTGTTTCTAAATCAAGTTATTTCAATTTTCTTCTAGCGTGAACTTTATAATTATTTTCTCAAAATACAGATATTTTGCTGACAATTATCAATCATAAGGACATCGAATAAGTCAAATAAGGACAGTAACAACAACAAAGACGGGCAAAGTGCATAGACGTCAGTAGAGTACGGCTATAAGTAGCAGGCATAGAATATTTTGTCATGCGCAGTACTGATACCTGAGACTGTCTAATTACCATAACTCATTGCATGCTAGGGAGTTTTACATGCGTTTGATGTCGTCTGCTGACTTTTTTTCAAAATTAGTTTTTTCCCCCAAAATATTCTTTCAGGAACACTATCAGAGTGTCAAACGGCTCGATCCAGATCAGGACCGACATTCTGTTGGTCCTGATCTGGGTACAAACAGTTTGCAAAGGTTATCAGCAGACGATAAAAGTCGCCGCTAGCAAGGATAGAGTTAACAAACAGGGTTCTTCAAAGACGTTTCTTTGACATTTAATTATGTAAGAATATTCCTAGACTAGAAAAATTAACAAGCGCACGGCCCTAAGCCAACTGATACCGCTTTAAATATCAAAGGTTAATGAGCATCAGTGCTTTGATTTGTCGCTGGGAAAATGTTAAAATTTTCGCAGTCCTTTGTTACCGGTCAAATTGAGAATGCCAAGAACTATGTACAATTTGCTAGCAGTGCCTTAAAACCACCTGATGGCTTAGTTGAAGTTTATGAGAATGATTTTCTTTTATGAGGACTTCAATGGGGTACCTCTGAAATTGCTAATCAGTAAACTTTAGGCCCCAAAATCGTTATTCAGTTAAATTTTGGCCTAAAAATCAGTAATCAGTAAAATATCGGACCAAAAATCAGTCATCGGTAAAAAATAGCCCACAAATCAATTATCAGGAAAAAATAAAACCTGTCTAGAAGCATTTACGAGATGGAATAGCTTTTTCCCATTGAATTCGCTAACCGATAGGGCAAAATTCGCTAATCACTAGCACCTCTCTTTCCGCTTTTCGATAAAATTTACCCTTAAAATTCGCTGACCGTTAAATTTTAGGACCGAAAGTCGCTTATCAATAAACCCATTTTATTTCCATTCAAAAGTGCAATCGGAACTGTCTCGGCAAATTCCGCGAAATTCCGTGGAATCAGACGGATGTCATCGAGGATCTATGTTGATAACGCGGGTGATATCGTGACACTGACGTTATATAACGTGACGCAAACGTCACAGAAACCATTTTAACACAATAACAAGTTTGATTGCAGCAAAACAAACGGTTATAAATGAAGTTAATGTTTTTTTTTTCAATAAAATAATGAAAAAAATACATAAACTTCCATTATTCTGCAGATTAAACTTTTCGGGTAATCAGACCAATGGAAACTCACAGGCTAAAAAACTTAATTTCCTTATGCCTTTTCAGCTAATAAAACGGAGCTTTTTCGTACACAGTACTACGTGCAATGTGCCTTACATACACCCGAGGCTTGATTTGATTCGCGAATAGTGCCGGACTTTGCCGAATATTCAAAAGTGATGTGGGTTCTTGACTCTTTGCATGCAAAGTATTTTTTCCATGCTCATGTTGTAGTCTGCTGACATTTTTTTTTCAAAACTAGTTTTTTTTTCTCAAAAAGTTCTTTCAGACCCTCTACACTATCATAGTGCCAACAAGTTCTGATCCAAATCATACCGACGTCTTGAAGGCCTGATCTGGGTCTAAGCTATTTACAAGGGTTATTTAGTTAAGAGCTTAAATTAAAGCTTTATTTTAAGTTTGAAACTGTACTCAAGTTTTATAACCTTGAGGCCTGACATTAGATGAAAGCAATTTGAGCATGTGCCTTGGAAGAGGCATGGTGTGGCAGACAAATTAACAGCATTCTATTAAAGTATAAGATTACCAGGAGCTACCCAAATGTTGAAAGTACTAAGGTTTGGTATCTTGAGTCAGATTACTAAAAAGTGTGAACCAGTTTAATCAGTATTGGATTACAGGATAGTCAGCATAGAATATGGAGCTACTTCTTGTTAAGTAATAGCCCGTCAATCACACGCATGGTGCAGTCTGAACAGGGTTCATACTCTTTGCTTCCATGACAAAACAATTGGTATTACTTGACTTTTCGCTTACTGTAAAGGCGGTGCCTCATGAATGCGTAAATAGGACTAGTCAACCTTAGGCATAGGTAAAAGCTGAAAAGGAGGCGTGATTTTATTCAAAAGTATTTGTTTAATCTTGTGCCACAACCTCAGTCATTATTTACTCCTTAAAACGTCAGCAAAATAACTGCATCCGAAAATGTCCATTTAACATAAGCAGGGAGGCAAACATTGCGGACCCAGATCAGACTGCTCCTGTTGGGTCCACACTGTTTATATATGAGGCTTCAAATAGTTTAGTGGACAACAAAAAACATTCATTTTGTGATTATGCGCTTTAATTAAGAAATAGATCAGCTCCAGCAGTGAATTGTTGAGTAATAATTCACTGTTTGCAGGTCAGTTGTAAAGAAGATCAAATCGCGAGCGCGCAGCGCGAGTGATTTATCTTCGTACAACTGACCGACAAACAGTGAATTATTACTCAACAATTCACGCACTGCAGCTGATCTATTTCGATTCTAACACACAATAAACGACGAAAACACATTCGAAGTCTTCAGCTTCTTCCAACTTTCCGCCATTGCAATGAAGAACTCCCGCCAATACTTAGACTACGTCGCATACGTTTACATGTAATTGTAACGTCTTTCAAGCGTTAAAACGACGTTACAGCGTCTAACGCCAGGAATGACGTCATTTTCCAGTGACGTCAGCTATCACACACCTAAGCAGTGAATTATTGTCCGATATATCACAGTTTGTAACCGTTGGCTCTATAGGCGAGGTGTGTTAGAATGGTTAATAAATGCGAGTTCAGTGTGTATACGGTTAGGATTTCATGAAATGCACGCACGTTTGCGCGGCTCAAAAAGCTTATTAACTCTTTACCAAATTATAAATAAAACCTGATTTCCCTACCTTAGCAGATGAAATAGCCTAACCACGCCCAGATATGAATAATAAAGTTGCCGCCTTTACAGTAAGCGAAAAGTCAAGTAATATGAAGTACACTTGAATATATGCAGCAGATTTAAAAAGTGAACAGAGGAGCAATTCTTTGTAGCATGTACTCCTTCAAGAGGCGATAGTATAAAATGATATGAATGCATTGAGAAAAAAACAACAACGCAGCATATTTCTTTTTCGAAGTTGTACACTTTTGCTGCTCTATTTACATCGTATTATCATGTGGCATATTTTGTTCTGGATACAAACGAAAACATGCCTAAACATTTTTAGAAAAGCCTATTAAATTTTGTTTCACTGTTTTCTGTTTTCATTTGTAAGTCAATAGCACTGAGTAATATTATTATGTTCTACAACACTGAGTAGTATATGTTCTGCAAAAATGCATTACTTTTCTGGTTAAATTGTTTCAAATATGTGTTATTATCTTTAAAAACTCAAGATTTTCTATATTTGGTAACTTTTATTTTCAATGCCTGATAAGAAACGCAGTCATTTTGTACTGCATTGATTCAGTTATGATATGCCCATTTACAGGCTCCGTTTTCAATGCATGAGAGGCTAGAAAATCGAATACAGCTTCGAATAAGCATTATAAGGAAGCCCCCCCCCCCCCACACACACACATGCTATCTTGCTTTAGTAATGAAGAGTCGCAAGTTCCGACTTGCACTCTGTTCCATATACTTAAAGAAGTCCAACCGAAGTACTCGGTGTTAGCCAATCGGAACTGCCCCGGCCAATTCCGCGAAATTCCGTTGAATCAGACCACGGATGTACATCGAGGATCTACTTTGATAACGCGGGTGATAACGTGACACTGATTTATATAACGTGACGCTGACGTCACAGAAACCAGGTTTACACAATAACAAGTGTGATTGCAGCAAAACAAATGGCTTAAATGAAGTATATGTTTTTTTTTCAATAAAATATCGCTATAGCGATATTTTATTGAAAAAAAAACACATGAACTTCATTTATTCTGCTGATTAACCTTTTCGGATAATCAGAATAATCGAGTTTAATAGAGCTGAACTCACATGCTACAGAACTAATTTTACATAGGCCTACGCCAGTTCCGGCTAACAAAATGGAGCTTTTTGTGGGGATCACAGGAGCTTGAAGTTCGATCCTTCAATCACCCCTATAGCCTCAAAACCAAAAGCTCACAATGTCATTACGTAATGACATTATGAGATATTCAGTTTTAGGGTTTAGAAGCGATATAAGGATAGAACTTCAAGCTCCTGTGTGGGGATTAGGTATCGAATGTTTAGCATTGACTTCATAGACCGAAAAGGTAGCACAAACAACCTCAGGCTCATGCAAAATCAACATGCACATACTCATACCATTAAGAAAACATATGCAAAGACAGATCCATTGGAAATTTATAGGAGATGTAGAGGGAACGTACTAATTTTGTATGTATGGCAAACTCTACTGAGTGTATTTTATATGGTGTATGTTATAAAACGTGCTTGTGTCGTGTATGTGAGCTTAGCATTTGATTAATTTCGTAATTTCGCACTTTTTCATATAAATAAATAAATAAATAAATAAATAAATAAATAAATAAATAAATAAATAAATAAATAAGAACACTTACCTTTTCTTTGAAAAAACTATTTTGTCAAAAGCTTTTCAAGGTAGCTGTCCATCTCATTATTTTATGCATGCAAAGATAATATCTATAATCTAGGAATACCGACGTTTTGTATGTTTATGTAACGGTGGACGAGCGTGTGTCCTTTTATAGAATTTCCATCCAACAATCAGGCTGATAACATTAAAATCATTGGTTGTCACAATTGCAGAAAGCCGGTATACGAATCATGTTGTGTAGCGTATTGTAAGAGAAGTCAGAGCCCATTTAATTAAGCGGATGAAATTTCGCGCCTTTTATTAATTTGGACCAGAAAAAATCATTAGATATTTGAAAAAAGAGTTCGGTGGCGATTGAGAGGTTTTAATATATGTTGCTTAGCGAAAATTTGTAGCAGACGGGAACAACAGACGACTGTGTTTGCTGGCTTGCAGTAAAGGTGATTAACCCTTGAAGCGCCACCTTTAATTGCAGCAGTCGACAATTTCAAATTTTGCTGCTTTTTCGAAAATAACAAATAAGGCATGCTATTTCATGAGAATTGTCTGCTGGCAGACAATTCTCATGAAATATCATACCTTATTGTTTTCGAAAATTAGGAAAATGTCGAAAAAATTGTCGTCGGCTGCAGTTGTGATTTGCGCTTTAAGGGTTAACCATTTAAGAAAAGCAGTCAAATGAGATGAAAAGTGAACCAAGGCTGAGTAAAAAAGGGACATTGTAAATGGACGCAAATGTTTCTGTTTCCATTGTTCACAAAGAGACAAGAACCTAATAATTACTTAGTGGTGGGCTTAATCGGAAATCGCATTATCGCGGTACAGTTTTGTAACAGAAAACCGCATCGTTGGCTTTCCTTGGTTGCTATGGCAAGTCCAGATAGTTCACTGAATGTCTAGATGCTGAAAGAATAATCTCGGCTTCTTTTTGTCAACTAAACACATGGAACAAAAAGAAACCTAAGCTTCAGGTTAAACCGTGTGAAAAACAAAATTAAAGCTAAGGCGCAGTTCAGTATGCGTTCATTTTCCACTCGATATAATGTGCACTTAAATTTAGGCCTGCTCAAGAGAAAAAAAAAACTGTGGTCGGGTATCGCGACCAGGAAAGGCTCAAACTCGACTGCTCAGCTACAGAGATTAGCTAATTATTGAAATTTTGAAGGCAGCAAATACAGCTAGCATACATTCTTGAGAGCGAACAGCAAAGGCGCTGATATGACTGCCCGGATGCGCAGGCTGATCTGCGCTTTTGTTGTTGGCATACAACAGAATCAGATTTCTATGAAGCCTTTCTTTCTATTTCTTCATTTATTATGATATTGTCGCGCCACGTGTTATCGCGTTTTTATCTTCTTTTTTTTTTGAAAAAACAACAACAACAACAACAAAAACAAACAAACAAAAAACAAACAAAACAAACAAGGTTTAAAAAACTATTTTCAGAGTCCAAGAAAATCCTGTGTTGCTAAATTTTCTTCGAGACATTTTTGTACCTGGATCCACACCAGAGAACCACTATACTCGTAAAGCGCAGTAGTCTCGGTGAGGTTGCATGCAACGAGTGCACACAGTGTCCTTTTTTGTTTACCAGGTTGTTTGAAAGTGTAATGTTTTTCTTAGTAATTTACTTCAGAAAGTATTATTCGCTAATTATTGGCACTTATACATGTATATCCAACTTCATATTTGCTTTACAAGAGTCATGGAGCCATTTAAATTAGCGATAGTTGATGCAACGACTGAATAATGCAAAATGTGAAAAAAGGATAACAGACACTTTTGGTCTTGGTCTGATTTTTTTCTTCAGAAATATGCAAAATATCAGTACTTTAAAATATGCAAATGTTCGAGACCTGTGGACAGTAAATGTTGAAAGGTATTCGAGGTTTGTATACTCTTCACTCAGTTTTCTATGTCAGGTGTACTGGCCCAGTGATCGGGTGTCACTGTACGCATTAGGTAAAGCTTTGATAGAAGAGAATTGTACGCCTAAGTCACGTGTTTTCTGTATTGCATCTGCTTTCAAACTAAAACAAGGTATTCGAAAATTTGATTAATATTCCCTGACCAATTTCGAAAAACGAATGGGTGTGACGTGAAATTGTCAGAATAACAGACTCACCTATGGTACTGCAAGGATGAGACACAGAACACAGCCAGTCACACGACAGCAAGAACTCAACTCAGCCAAAGTAAAGCAACCAATAGTCCCTCCTCAGCAAGACTACCACAAAACCAGAAAGGTCACATGCGGAACTAGATGGCAAAACATGGACTCATAAAACACACACACACACACGCACACACACACACACACACACACACACACACACACACACACACACACACACACACACACACACACACACACACACACACACACACACACACAGGAATAACAACAAAGAATGAGCCAACAACAGCATAAGCAGTAGAGGCTACTGGTGTGTGTGTGTGTGTGTGTGTGGGGGGGGTAATGTATTTTATTGAAATTTGTTGATTGTAATATGCTATCCACTAAGTTTTAACTTACATGCCGTAATGAATCACTATTTATGCCGTTATTATTACTTTAGTCAGGATTTGTAGTTTTTTTTCAAACTCCTTCGTGGTTTTCAGAACACATGTGTTGATTCTGTTCCCAGCAAACACATTACGTCGAAACAACGTGATATAACGCAGCTTTTCACTGTGTGGTATTTCTCTTAATATCAACATTATGCTTTATAATCACATTGGTTAATGCCATGTCAGATATAGATTCTTTATAAATCATTATGAGCTAGCATAATTTTGGTAAGAGTTATTTTTTTTACAAACTCCTTGGTGGCTTTCTGAACAAATGTGTTGATTCTGTTCCCAGCAAACACATAACGTCGAAACAACGTCATATAATGCAGCTTTTCACTGTGTGCTATTTAAATACGAGGGCCAGTCAAAAATAACTGAGTCTACCTCATAACATTAAAGTGAAGTTAAATGTACATTCTGTAAGCAAACAGTGAAGAACCTGATCAGACGCCACTTTTTGTGGCGTCTGATCTGGTTCTGCACTGTTTGCCGTTGTCCCACAAAAAAGGACACTAGGGTTAAATGGGTCAAGTAACGGCCACATAGTAGGCGCTCCCACACCTTATTTCAATTACCTGTTCAAAAGGTAGTAAAAGTCCGATTATAGAAACTTAATTCGCCCATTGTCTCAAGGTAACTTTTAATTAATTATAAATCAATTGCATTCAATCAAACGGCCATATTAAATTATCGACCATCTACCATGCAGGCAGCGAGTTTGGTCGTCTCCTGAAAACCTCGGCAAACAGTTTGGACCAAGATCAGGACCGACACAATGTCGATAAGCCGTTTGACCCTCTGATAGTGTTCTTGAAAGAACTTTTTGAAAAAGACGATAACAAAAACATGAAAAAATACCCAGCCAGCAAAGAGTTAAGAATAAAAACGATGGCATATGCGAAAATATAGGATACTCACGTTGTATAGGCCGCCAGAGGGGGGGGGGGGGGTGGGGGGGGTACTCTGATATTTTCATACATACGTAGGCTCGGGCCATTTTTTGGGGTTCAAAATTTCGAATTTCAATATTCCTTAGGGTTTTCAGAAAAATGAATAATTTTTTGGGTATCGAGATTTTGTGGATATGTTTGGGGGATCATTACAAAATTGGACTATATTTAGGGGGTATTTATATACATTTTAGGGTCTTTTCTGAAGGTCAAGGTACCGAATGGCAGATATTTTTTTTTGGTTGCTTAAATTTAAAATATTTTTTAGGGTGCTTGGAATTCCTGATATTTTTTATGGGGTGAACGGTAGATGCTGGGCCCGAGCCTACGTATGGAGTAAAAATGAGAGTATCCCCCTGGGGTATAGACCTCAGGAATGAAAATGAAGTGGCAGTCAGCGGCATCTGAATTACGCCTACCACAGAATAATTTTGGGTCTTGGATTATAGGTTATAATAATCGACGAGCAGAATGGTCTGTTACAATTTGTATAAAATTGAAAGATATCACCCAACAACCCTAAAACTGAAATGAACTGGTCCAACTGATTAGAGTGGGACATTTCATTAGGCTTACATGAGTTTAAGGAAACCAACCGATGGTTAATAATATAAGAATATATCATGAGTGTGAGGGTAGGATAGAAAAAAATACGTACCGAGGATCGCCGTTTGGCATCACGAGGCTTACCGAGTGATGACAAACGGTGATCCCGAGGGATGGATTTTTCTATCCTACCCTCACACGAATAATGGTTATTTTTCTTGCTCACCACTGTTTCTATCTATTTATTTTAAAAATAAGCTTCCAGAAGTCCCTGAATACGCTAAGATGCAATTTCACATGATGACGTTACTTGACGTCCTGGGTAAGATAGCATGGGTAAGATAAGATTTTCTATCCCAGGGTAAAAACTCAGATATCCTTATCCGATGTGCAAAATGATATCGTTTCAGTGGCACACACATATTGAACAGATTGCAAATACAGCGTCGAAAATATTAGGCATAATGCGCAAACTCAAATACACTCTGAGCAGAAATGCATTAAATCAAATTTATCTATACCACTTATTACCCATCATAGAGTATGCATCATTAGTTTGGGATGGCTGCACACAACAAGACTCTAACACTCTACAAAAAATACAGAATGAGGCAGCTCGTATCGTTACTAGACTAACCAGATCGGTATCGTTAGTCAAATTATATAACGAATGTGGATAGACTAATTTATCAGTAAGGAGACACAAACAAAAACTGCATTTTATGTATAAAGTAAATAATGGACTGGTTCCATCATATATTACTGATTTATTTCCCCCATTAGTAAGTGAAATTTCGGGGTACCCCCTCAGAAACAACAAAAACTTCTCTACACCATTTACTCGAACTAATAAATCACTAAGATCATGTATTCCATCAGTCATCAGAATGTGGAACACTCTTGACGAAGGCCTCAAAAATCAGTCAACAATATCTTCCTTTAAGAACAACCTGCAAATTACTACTTTTCCTAAACTACAAGTACCTAACTACTTCACATCAGGAAATCGATATCTATCAGTAATACATGCTCGAATAAGAAACAATTGTAGCAATCTGAATAATGATTTATTTATCAATCATCTTCGTGACAATCCTCTCTGTAATTGGTGTAATGAAATAGAGGATAGCGAACACTACTTCTTTCATTGCAACAACTACAGAAACGAGCGTCTTCTATTTTTTGAAGCTGCAAGAGACTTTCAACCACTAACTACACAACTATTGTTATACGGAAATGAAATAGTTGACAATACACTTAATTCTACATTATTTAGAGCAGTACATGATTATATAAAGAGCACCAAACGGTTTGACAATACATAAACATATTTTTCTTTTTGACTTGGAAATTCAAGTATATTTATCTAACTTTCTGCTATACCCTATCTTCCCTATGTCGGAGGGGCAGGCCTGCTCCTTAGAACTGGTGGACCCAACAACTGGGTGAACATTGACATGGAGTATTCGATCATTGTAATAAATGTTTCACGAGTGTGAAAAGAATACAATAGACGCATATCAGATAATTGAAGACAAGCGGTTTGGATGTCGCTCCACTAGGATTGGCAGACAGATTTTTTGCCTTTAAGGATCTGAATGATGCTAACCTGCACTCTAAAATGCACTCATAGACAGTTATTTATTTATTTATTTATTTATTTATTTATTTATTTATTTATTTATTTATTTATTTATTTATTTATTTGTTTATTTATTTATTTATTCTTTATGATTTTGTATAGTTGAAGATATGTTTTGTAGCCATGTTTACATGCTTTGATTGATCTGTATATGTAGGGGGAGGGTCGTAACTAATGTTGCGAGAACTTGTGACCCAACCCCATTGCTGTAATTTGTGGCAATAAAATATGTATAAACTAAACTATCGTTTGAGCCCATCTCATCTGGACATACCCGGTCAACCCAGCACTTCCATAATCTGGTTTGACGTTATTGCACCTACAAAAGCTTTCTCTAATATGGTATTTTACATTAAGAAAGGTGGCGCAGCGTGAACGGAAACATTTTCTGCGATGGAATGAAATTAATGCGCCCACGCATTCATAGAATCACACTCTTAACAAACCGTACGAAAAAGGCAATTTTCGTACTCAAGCAGTGCCAGCGACTTCGTTTATGTATATAGTAGGACCTGTGTAAAACGGCCACTCTCAAAAAGACCGAAAATTGGTTTTCAATACCATTTATCGGTTTTCAAGACCAATTATCGCTTAATGCAGTTCAAAAGTATTGCAGAATGCTCCAAGAGGATAAGATGCAATACTCTCAACCTTCAGTAAGCTACCATTTGTCATTAGGATCTTTGATTTCTCTTTTTTTGAGTGGCCGTTTTACACAGGTTTTGTTCTAAACTGTATAAAATAGGCCTGTCTCGTCGCGAGAACTTGCCTTTGTTGCATATGTAACAAAGGCACAGGCTAGCCAACGCATTCGTGCAGGCTGATCAGCTCCATAGCTATTCACTTCTGGAAAGAATTATGGGTTACTGTAATTGTTCTATGTTTTGCTGTGCGTGACTTTGTGTCCATTATAAGTTTGCAGAAGAGAGAGCTGGCTGCTTTTCTTAATTTGTCTTTCTGGTGTCTCGTGATTGTTATGTGACTCTTCCTCGCGGTGCCATGGGTTTGTCTGCTTACTATTTTTCATCATGCCAACAGGCAAAATGTAACAGGGCCATTACTATTTTTTTCAAAATAGGAGTCACATGCTACATGTAAAATTTAAATTTTCTAGCTGGTCTCTGTTGCCGAGCAGACTGGATTGAACCTTACCTGGTAGGCCGCTTATATTACCTTCATGCAAATCACACATCAAATTCAGGTTTTGATCGTTGCTTGTGGTGGTTTTTGCATTCGCTGCTGAACAACGAGTGATGAAACAAATTCTCGAAGTAGCCCTATTGTGCGAAGCAAACTGGAGCGAATCATAGCACGAACTTGCGGCAAACTGGAGCGAATTTAATATACCAAAGCTAGGCGTTAACTGCCAATATTGTTGCGGCCTGTCGCTCATTTAAACTCCATGAAAATCACACAACAATTTCAGGTTTAGACTTAACCGTAATAGCATAAAAGGTCGTGTACATAGAGGATCTTACATGAGTGCTCATGTTTTATTGAATTTATTTAACGAGTTGGGGAAAAGAGATAAAATGCGAGGCTTGCCGAGCATTTTATCTCTTTTTCGCAACGAGTTTAATAAATTCAATAATACAAGAGCACGAATTTTATATTCTATTTATCATATGACATTAAGATATCTTTGAAGTTTCATTGCTGACGGTAAAACGTTATAATATTGTCATTATTTACGCAACGTTGCTATGGACGTCATAACGTTTCCCGTAAATCGATAAACCACTAGTGGTTTACAGATTTTATTGCATGGCGTTGTTTCACTCCCAGACGCGACGTCATATAATAAAAGAAATTAGCAGTAAAACGTCACCGAGTCAAAAAGCCCTGTAGCACCCGTTAGTGTATACGCTCCCGTAAGTGTAAGCGTTGACAATAACGGGAGATATCTCTCCCATTACAGTAAACGCGTTTCAATAACGGTACCGTTAGTGTAAACGTTGACAGTAACGGGAGCGATCTCTCCCGTTATTGTCAACGTTTACACTAACGGGAGCGTGTGATGATAATATGTATGACATCAACGCTTTTTGTTAACAATATTGGATTTTATTTCATTTCGTTTAATGATAGAATTTTGGGTCCTTTAAAAGATAAGGCAAAATTATTTAAACATGAAATATAGGTCAGAATAACCTGTATTAAATTTAGGACAACATTCAGGTCATAAGTTTAATCATCAAGTATCATTTTAATCACTTTTAACGTATTAAATTGGCCTGTTATCGGAAACCACCCAAAGTATCTATCTCGTAGTTGACGGAAAAGCTCTAATGTTAACAAACGGGACGGACTCCAGTGAGATTCCACACTGGTTACATCTTATTTGGGACTGTACTAATTGCTAATGTCCTATTGGCACGACTCTGCAGTTGTAGATATACTTAAATATGGACCATGTTATAGACCATAGATGTAGAGGACACAGCTGAATTTACCAATAGACACGTACCTTAGCGCTCCCTTGAGTGTTAGCATTCGATAGGTTTGACTGCTCGTTGGAGGAGTCTGATCACGATCAACATGGTTTGAAGCCAAAACCTCCAATATTTGGATCTTCCCCTGCACTTCCTCCAAAATGCTCATAAACTGTTAATTAAGCTGTCTATGTGAGATGCACATATTGTCTACATTACATTTTCTATTGTATTGAACTGGATTATTATTCACTCCGGTATTACTTCGGTAGATAAAGATTGCGGCTCCAATGTAAGTTAGCTGGACAGACTCTGATGCGACGCTACCTTTAATCCCCTCTTACATGGGTCTTCATTGTTATGTTCTCTGATTTCACATTTGCAGTACAACTGCCTGATTCCTCTATGAGCATTGCTTGGAATTGACGTGAACCAAATATGCATTTGCGTTTTTGTCTGTCTGTCTGTCTGTCTGTCTGTCTGTCTGTAGATTTACTATGTGTTACGGAAAATGCAAATCATCCCAGTCACTTTCCTGATATTCGATTACACGTATTTAATGTGGTGTCTTGTTGGTTGCAACTCTGTTATCATATGGGCCTCGACGCGAGAAAACCTGTCTTCGGGGGTTTGCGAACAACATAGGCGCAGACCAGCCTGCGCATACGCGCAGTCTGATCAGCGCCTTTGTTATTCGCGTTTTGGAAAGTATTATATGTAAACTTGCTACAGGTGAAATCTCAATTTTTTAGCTAGTCTCTGTAGCTGAGGTGACTGGTTTGAAACTCGCTTTGTCGGACACCCCGAAGACAGGTTTTCTCGCGACGAGGCTCATATGTTGTTTTACAATATTGGATATGTACAGGTCAAGATGATTAAAAACTTGCTCTCTTACTTACTATTCATGATTCAAATAGTTATCGAGATATACGGCACAACCACTGGACCTTAATAAGTAATAGTTATACCATGGGTTGTCCGCCTGTACGTGGAGATAATCCACGAGCTTTAGCGAGTGGATTATCTTACGTACAGGTGGACAAACATGGTATAACTATTTCATGCCACCTACATGAGTGTAGACATTGCACATCACGAGATATTTCGTGCTAAAGTTTGTTAGGGTGGTATAAAGTATGTTAAACTGGTCTTAATCCAATAGTCAATGTCAAAAAGGTGGTTCATATGTCTGCGAAAAATGGTCATCTCTTGTATTTTTTCCATAATGTTGTCACTAACGGTTGATGCTGTTGTTTTGGGTCTGCATTATGGCCGCTCAGTGTAAACATAGATAGTACTGTTTACAGTAACGGGAGCAATATCACCCGTTATTGTAATCGTTCACACTAACGGGAGCGTTGACACTAACGGGTGCTACAACGCCCTTTATAGGCAAAACTTGCCATTGGGCTTCACATCGGTAAACGTACTTATGTGATTTTCATCCATATCATATGAATTAATATGAATTCAGGCACTGTCTTATGAAGTTCATGACAAACAGGTTTGAATGGCCCCAAAGAGAGGCATATAATAAGCACGCTGCCTGTCCTTAGTGTCCTTAAGCCCCATTCTCACTGTGCCGATGTAGCCACTGTTCATCCCGATGCAGGACAGCCGGTATACCGTGATGCACCGGGACACATTTCATAAAAAATAAATTGCGTTCTCACCTTGCCGACGTTACCCCGGTATAGCCCCGGTTCTCGAGTCTTGCAATTCGTAGGTCTACCGGGAATTCGGCTCAAAAGTTTTGAACTGTTCAAAACTTTTGCCACGAATTCCCCGATTCGAAAAATCGTGCGTGATTCGTGCCAAATTCCTAAGGCATTCTTTGATATCGTAACTGAATCGTAATCGATTCGGAGGCGTTTTTGCATTGTTTTGGGCATTCGTAGCTACTCTTAGCTCATTCGTGGGGAATGGGGAGATTAAGCCAAGCAATAAAACCAAGGAAGAGATAGTGGAAGGATTTCCCCTAAGGTTAATTACCCCGTCTCGCGCATGTGAGCAGTCCTAGAAGTTGAAACAGATTTGGCAGATTCTGGAGCACAATCAGGATCAGTCAGTAGCTCCTGGCTGGTGATTTTGCCAATGGTGAACTGCCATGTTTTTCCAAGTCAAAGAGTCTGGGTCAGGTCCTCTCGACTTTAATGTAGTTGTTTTCTTCTAGCTATTTAAGAAGCCGCTTTCAACACTCAAGTTGCAGGATCAATTCTACTGCTGCTTTACGAGGAACATTCATTTTGGAACTGATGCCCCGAAGCATGTACGGGCCTTTTTTATAACTATCGTGAGAGAAAATCTCGCGAATCGTGTCGAATCGTCGCGGATTTCTGTTAATTTGTGCCCAATTCGTGCTGCATTCCGCATATTCTTAACTGATTCGTAATTGATTCCTTAACTTTCGTGCAGCATGTTCTAATGTTATTATGCTAATCGTAATGAATTCTTGCGCGATTCCAGCCGAATTGAGCCGATCCCCCCGAATATTCGTAACGACATCGTATCTGAATCGGGACTGACTCGTAGAGCATCACGATTGGAGAATTTTTTAATGAAACCTCACGAATCCCCCCGAATAAATAAAAAAATCAATTCGTGGCGATTCGGGCGATTCGTGGCCTGTGTGGAATAGGGGTATAATAGCCAATAATATTAAAATTATGTGCTTTCAAGTACAATAACAAAAAAAAAAAGAAAGAAAAAAACACTTAAAGTGCCCATGCATGCGTATATTATTACATATTTACTTTTCTAAATATGAGAAGCTTGACACGGGTGAAATGTTCTATTGATTAAATGTGTTTGAAATTGGTAAAGTACATTACTTTTGGACGTCTTAGTGGTTTGTTGTCAGAAAACATTTTATAGAATAGGATAATAGAGTATTTTGGATTTAACAGTTTGGCACATGTTAAGATTTGTGTGTGTGCGAAGGGGGAGGGGGGCTCCCTTTTGTTGATTGTACACAGTGACCCGCTTTTGCAAGTAACTTCCAAGTATTCATCATTACATGATATAGACAACATTTCTGCTCCGCACGAAACGTATAATGTGATAACCATCAGGCAGATTTGTAAAGAGGCCTAATTTTTGTCTCTAAAAACAACGCCGAACTTCAAGATCAGCTTTTCAATTTTCTCTGGCTATAGTAAGAAACCACTTTTAGTTTCTGGGTCGCTTTAAACTCTATTTCCGTGTGTGTGTGTGTGTGTGTGTGTGTGTGTGTGTGTGTGTGTGTGTGTGTGTGTGTGTGTTATGTCGTCTGCTGATTTTTTTTCAAAATAAACTTTTTCAAAAAGATCTTTCATGAATTCCATCAGAGTGTCAAACAGTTTGAATCCAGATCAGGCCCGACAACATGTCGGGCCTGATCTGGGTCCAAACTGTTTGCAATGTTTATAAGCAGATGACACCAGAAGGGAAAGAGTTAACCACGTGTTTCCGCATTCTACATACACGAGTATGTATATACTCAGGGAAAAAGTTTAGCAATATACTATGGGGATTCACAGTTTAGAAGAAATAGGATTTTTAATTTTATGATATCAATAATATATGTTGACAAACGTTTACAAGTACAATGACATTAACCGGTTGACATTTCACATAATGAAAAGTCCGATTTTAAGTCCCCTTGCTAAAACAGCTTATCTGGCAAAAGGACGAATAGTTTTATGCTAAAAGTTTGATCTTTTCATCTAATGTTCAAATCTAAAAGCAAAAAAGTGAAAACCGGTTTACAACTGAGTGCTCTGTTCACCTTTTTCGTACAGCTTTTAGTTGAAAATCGTATTTATTCAAATTACCTCCCTTTCAATTGAATCGCGTTTGGAATCAAATTGCTCAGCAGATCAAATCCTTGCTATGGAGTCAGAATTTGTTTCTTTTAACATCTTGTGGGTAGCAATTTGATCATATTTTAACAACTGACATGTTTTCGCACCTGCTAATAAAAAAGATCTGATGCTAAAAAGATCGCCTATTGGAAATCCCATTATAACTAATTGCTAAACTTTATTTCCCTCGGTATATTTGTTATATACAAAACAGTGAAAAAATCAGGAATAACCTAGTTGAACGACACGTATATTCCAAAGGAATTATATAACTCTTTGGATGACCACTGCTTTCTCCTTTTAGTCGCTTCAAAACTTTTAATGTCTTTGATTTTCTTTAAATTCATCATAAATACGAGGGGCATTTGGAAAGTTCTTAGCATGGTCTTTTATCTCAGAAACCGATTTACAAACCCTGTCATGTTTGGTATCATTTTAAAGAGCTATATTTCCTCTATGTTATGGCACAATTTTCATAGGGATATTATAATGCAGACACGATAAATATCATTGCGAACACATGTACTGTTTGTATACTGGAAAACACAAAATTTCAGTGGAAAATATAATATTTTACCTTTTGAAAAGTGTGCAGAACATTAACAATAGTTCATGAAATTAGATAATTTTGTACGATTTGGTAGGCCACAATCTCGTACAGTTATTATACAATTGATGACCGAGTTTGATGTTTCTGATAACTAAATACTGGAACAGCAATACCAAAACCGTCTAGAAAGCAAAGCAATGCGCTATTTTTTCCGACTAAAAATCGCATGTCACAATGCACATATTTTAAAAATATATAACCGACAATAGTTTAAAAATAACGTACTTTGGTATTTTTGTCAAGCCCACTGTATGCTCTTTGTATTGAAACCAAAATAAATTTTGTAAACCACCACAAAGGGAAGATAGCTCTTAAAATCTTCCCATGGGGCAGAGTAAGTTTAGCTATGAGTTGACGCTCTGGTTCATTTCATTTGAAAACGGTGGCTTATAATAAAGTAAAGCTACCTTGAGAGTAGAAATCAATCAAATTGCTGTTTGTTTACGCAATACCATGAGAAGTTCTTATGCCATCAACAAAATGTGAGGGGTAAAGTTACCCCACCCACTTCTTAAAAAGTAGGGGTAGTGTTATTAGGAATCATTTTCTTGAATACAGAACTAAACAAGCCATACTTTTTGCGCGACGAAATGATTTTTATGCATTGTTCGCTACAAATAAAGCAAAACATATACTCAATATGCATCTTTCGTGCTCCTGTAGTGACACAAATTATAGTAAAAGTATAAAGAAAAATCGAAAAAAGTCCCTTTTTTGAAAGTTTATCATTTCTCTATCAGTCAACATTTTCCAAATGTAAAGGTGTGAGTCGTGCAAGCAGTGATCGCAAAATATATTTTAATAAAAATTAAGTTGGCACCAAATCGTTGATTTGTCAAACCACGGTCTTAAATATGGTCCCCAATTTTTCTTCACTTTTTTACAAATATTTTGCTTAAAATTTCAGCCAGTGTATAAACCCTACTCATTTCGAGCATGCGCTGCACGTGCACGCCGAGTCCTTTTTCGACAAAAATTAAACCACCAAGTGGCTGTTGAATTCTAGTTTCCAAAAATGTATTGTTTCATAGCATTTTATCCACGCAATGTGGAGTTATGATGCCATGCTAAGAACTTTCCAAATGCCCCTCGTACAACGCATGGGTATTCATTTTCTTTTCGTTTTCATTACTCCAGTTTGGTTTCTGTATAGTAAATCAGACACCTTATGCAACGTGATAATACATATGACGTCATGTTTGATAATCTGTGACAATCTTTCTCTCTTTTGAAATGTGCATTCGATAAAAAGATTTATTTTTTGGTCTTAAAATGATATGTTTTTCATCTCGTAAAGCTGAGACATGGCTTCGCCTCACTTCACTAAATGAAATGAATAAAATTTGAAATTTGAAAATATTGATTGAAAAAAAAAACACACACACAAACAAAAAAATCTTCTCTGTATTTAGTGCAATATTAAACAGCTCATTCATATGCGGTACCTGCATATTTGAAATTACCAATACTTACTTACTAAAAAACGGTCGTGCCAACCAAGAGTGACAGTGACATCATGTTTTGTTTACAATTGTTAAGTAATATTTTAACGTGTACACTCCATTTGACCTAACGCGAATCGATAGATCACTTGTGTATTTATCCTTTCCTGTGGATAGGATTAATACACAAGTGATATTTCGATTCTAAGCCCCAAATAACTTTGTAAACAAAACATGACGTCACTGTCACTCGTGGCTGGCAGAATAGTACCTGCCTTTGCTTACACTGAAGTTTGTTGTTTAAAGCAGTTCATATCCCTGAGTTTTAGTTTAACTAGAGGCGGGTGATAAAACTAATATGGCTGGCAGAAAGATTATATTGGTCACTGGAGGTAATGGTTTAACTGGACATGCTCTACAAGATTTGGTGAGAAATGAGAAGGACAATAATGAGGAATGGCATTTCGTTAACATTAAAGATGCTGATTTACTGTAAGTATAAAACATGTCATTATTCACATTACTGTAAAACACTTGATATTCCTCGCATCAATATCTGGCGATTTTAAAATACTGACCTAGGCCTATTCACACTGGTAAATGTATACGTCAATTTGGTGGTATTTACGCGTATTGTCGGTACTTCATAGACCGGAAGTGGTAGATATTGGTGTTTATACTATATAGAAAAACATGCCATGTGCCTGAAGGACTATAGATTTCAATCATTTTTAATTATTCAGTATGTGCATGGCGATTTAAGCAAGCATTTAGGAATAGATTCGAGTACCGATCAGGACGATCGGTACTCGAATCTATTCCTAAATGCTTACATAAATTGCCATGTGCATGCCGAATACTTAAAAATGATCTAATTCTATAGTCCTTTAGGCATATGGCATGTTTTTCTGTATAGTATTAACACCAATATCTACCACTTCCGGTCTATGAAGTACCGGCAATATGCGTAAATACCACCAAATCGACGTATACATTTACCAGTGTGCTATTGGTGCAGTCTATTTTTATTTTATTTGCAGTGATAATACAGCCACCTTGCGTTTATTTGAGAAGATACAACCGACTCACGTGATTCATCTAGCTGCAGCAGTTGGGGGACTTTTCTACTATGACCAACGACCCTTGAACTCATTTGTATGCTCATCTATCTATCTATCTATCTATCTATCTATCTATCTATCTATCTATCTATCTATCTATCTATCTATCTATCTATCTATCTAATCTAATCTAATATATCTATCTATCTATGTTGAACCTGTCTTTCTTCTGAAGCTTTTGCCCAACTATACATGGCCTGGATGTCACTCTAATGAGTGCTTAGATAGGGCTAAACTGGCGTTTTCTTTTCAAACTACAGGAGTTTAGACAAACCCACTGTTGAATTGGGAGTTCTTTGGGGTTACTTTTGCACAATTTTACCCTAGTGTGCAGAGGCATCAATCTACCCAGAATGACCAGCTACCATGACAAAAGCAACATTTTCTAAAAGCTTATTCATTGGTCAGTTCAGACAAACCCATACATGAACTGGCAGATTTACAGCCCAGTGAAAAAAGAAGTATTTTGTGTGAAATGAAACACTGTTGTGGTTTTATCCCATATGCAATATTAAGTGGGGGTACTCTAAAGTGTGAAATAGGATAACACGTATAATGATTCATGAGATCTTTCGATAATAATAAAATCAATATATTAAAGGCATGAATCCTGTAACCCCCCCTCCCCGCCTAGGATGGGGAGTGGTTTCAATGTGAGACAATACTTGGTTGAGTTTAGTTACTCTCTGATTAAATTGGACCAATGGTTTGCTCAGGCTGATAAACAGCATGGTCACTCATCTGATAAGACCTGTCAACTATAATCCAGGTATTTGCCAGAAGCAAATCAAATTAGAGATAAGCTCCTGTAGATGTTCACGGCAATGAAGAAAGTGTTAAACAGAAGTTTATTCTGTCTTATATACCCCACTCCTGCCTTTCAGCCAGGAATCCCGTAAAATATTTGGGCTTTACTTTTCACAAGAAACAACATTTAAAAAAACACTTTTTTTCAGTGTTTTAAAATAGTAAAACGTCGTTATTATCAACAGTTTGAAGTCCATGTTTATCTTCAAATGGAACAGACAATCACATTGGTTGATCGATTATCCAAGGTTGTAAAGTTGAAATCACTTTTTCTCGATTTTTTTCCATTTCAGAGACATAACATGATAATTAATGACAATGTGCTGTATGCAAGTTACCAGGTTGGTGTCAGAAAGGTAGTATCTGCAATGACTACTGCCGTCCTGGCGCCAGATGTTACTCATCCAGCGGATGAAACTAAAGTATGTAAAAGTTGTTTTCTTATTTTTTTTATCTTTTTTTCTTTTGTTGTTGTTGTTGCTGATGTTTTTGCTGTTGTTGTTGCTGTTGTTGTTGTTGTTCTTGTTGTTGTATGACTTTCTATTTGCCATTCCTTTCTATTCACTTTCCCGTTATAACGAAATACGTTCTTTGCTTACTTTCATTTTTAGCAAAGGCTAAAAAAAATTGCACAAATTTAGAATTCGAATACTCGCGGGAGATAAAATTTGCCAAAAGGTTTCAATTTTGGACAGTTTCAACCCCTGACTAGGGAGTTAGCTGTCATTTAGTGTCTACTGTCCCATAAACTTATATTTCCCATTACTGATGGCATCAGTCTAGAATTGGTTTTGTATCATGACATGCATAGCAGCGTGAATGAGTTTGATATCTGGCACAGTGAGATTGCGAAGATAAGAGCTACATGACCCTGAAAATTTACTCTTTTACTTGGAAAATAGAGTAACTACAGGATAAAGTCTGGTAACTTCAGACGGTCAATTAAATTTGAATAGCGACCTTGTTTGTTTCATATTTTGATTATTGGAATTAAAAATAAATTTTCTAAGCAAACAGTGAAAATCCTGATGAGACGGCTCATAAGGAGCCGTCTCATCTGGATTTACACTGTTTGCGAATGTGTGTCCGATTTTTACCTGATGCCCAAATTTACCGGGCTTTACCCTATATGGTAAAGTCCTGTAACTTCTGACAGTCAGCTAAATTCGGACAGCGACCTTGTTTGTTTCATATTTGATTATTGGAATAAAAAATAAACTAACTAATCAAACAGTGAAAATCCAGATAAGACGGCTTAAAAATGCAATGTACCGCGTCACAAATCTTGAACAATAATGCTTCAATGTTAGCATTACAGTCAGTTCAAAGATATATGGGAATCGTTATCAGGTTATCTTGCGTCGACGCCAGTAGTAATGAACATACTCATAGTGGCGCCCATTACTTCTGGCACCCTTTAATACTATTGTTTTGCCCTTTCAGATTCACCAAGGTTTTCCGCATGGAGCGCATTTCGGCTACGGGATGGCAAAACGAATGATTGATATTCTCAATAGGTACTATCACCTGACAAGTTGTAGAAAAATCTGTAAAATTTGAAACCATAATCTGTCTTGTTTTTCTTTTGATTACCCACAGCATTAACAAAGGCGCATTTTGATATTTTGGTACCAACTGCAATGGCGCAAACCCATGCTGACAAAATCAAACTGTACAAGAAGTCCTTATTTGGGTTTTAGACTTCATCTACCACCACACATTGTGTATATAAGTAGCAAAAGCCTGCGGTGCTCGCCGAACATGTCGTGTGCTACATGTAGCTCAGTTGTGTAGACACTTTTTCGCTCAGTACATTGCAAATTCATGGTTGTACGGGGAAAGATAAATGAGCGAATAATGCTTATTATTAAATATCATTAATTAACTAATATTGTTTTCTTGATAGAACCTTTTGTTGATTTTTAATGTACAATGTTTGGTCGAAGTTTTATTTTGTTGTTGCTTGCAATGCACATAGTGAACAGCCTTGTGTCATCACACTTTGACATTGAATGTTTCTTCGATATCATACCAGATAGTGCTAACAAGACATTCTACAAAAGTTGAGGAATTCCTGTCCCTCATCGATCACCTTGATATCTGTATATATATCTTTTTTCGAGTCAAAGTACCTTCAAGTTGCCTTGGGTAGTATTTTAATAAAAGTGACCAATTATCTAAATACTGTTAGTAGTGTGGAATGAAATAAGTTTGTTAAGTCTGGTAAGAAGCCGGCATGGTGTAGAGAATAAAGCACTTGCCTTGTAAAAAATGGTTCCTTGTTCGATCCCCGGCTCCCCTAGTCCGTCAAATGAGACTGTCGTTTCTCTCGCTAGCAAAATTGGCAGCATTTCATGGAAAAAAATGACGCATTTTTTTAGCTTGTCACAAAATAGAATGTCACCTACTTATATTCCCCTTTGGCTAATAAGGCGCGCCTTTCTTTACTTTTTGTTAGTTCTTTGTTGTTTGATGAATCTCGTTAAGTCCTGGCTTTCTGATGCAGTTTTTTGTTCTTCCAAGTTTGGCAACACTCTTGCTGAAGACGAGAGAGAGCTATTTGCTATTATTGTAGTCTTGCTTCTATTTATTTGACTTTGTTTGTCTCTTTCTATTGGTACCACAGGAGTAGTTATGGGGTGACGCAAATATGTGCCAGAGTGACGCCCGTTACTACCCACAGGTTGGCCAATGATCTGTTATAGTGTTTTTTATCACTATTTTTTTTCTTAGACAATAGCAAAAGGGGCAAATGATGTCAAACATTAGTTTGACAACTTCAAGGGTTGGTCTGCAATCATTTTCATCAATACTCACTTGCCTTTTTATAATATTTTGATAGTCATCTAGCCAGGTTACACGATAGGACGTGCATGCACCAGTCTTGTATAAGATATGACAAAAACAATAGCATGTAAGTGGCGTATATATAAAATCATAAGCCCAGCTCAGCATGTGCATCAACACGTTTTAACCAGTACCATGGAAGAATGTTTCCATACTATTGTAGCCATTATCGCGAATTCCTGTACATGTAATTTCAAGTTGATAGCTTATCTTCATTGTTGAGTGATCTGGTCCAATACTAATCTGCATCGTTATATATATGCAATTGTCGAAATGATTTCCATAATTTTATTTTCAGAATCTACAATGGCATTGGTGAACATATATTTACAGGGGTCATGCCGACAAATTTGTTTGGTCCTCATGATAAATTTAATCTTAAAGATGGCCATGTTGTTGCAAATATCATTCACAAGACATATCAGGCGAAAAGTAAGTACTTAGTTGTTGTTTTTTTCTGTATTAATCCATGTGCGGATCCAGAGGGGGAACAGGAGGTCTGAATCCCCCATGAGAAATCACAGTGCTATAGGGTTCCTTAGCAATGCTGTTCCGGATGCATAGCCACCAAGCCAGTATTTAATGTTGGGCCTATCATTGTCCCACCAGTTAAATGGCGTTTTGCTGGCGGACGGATGATGGCCCGCCTTTAGCGGTAACTGGAACCCACTCCCCTCATCAACTAAAAAGAATGGGGAAAACAAAAAAAACACGTCAGATTAGGGTTGGATTCCCTCTGACAAAACTTTCTGGATCCGCGCATGTTCATCATTGTAAAGTAAATGTTGTAGCTTCTTTTTCTATTTTAAATATGTTCTATTTCTGTTGAGCTTTCTTATTTTATAAATTCTAACACTGTTGGTTTCTATTACATGTCAGATATTTCAAAGTCAATTCGCATTTACTTTGTTTATCAAACATCTCACACGCACACACTATCTTTAAAGGTGAGAGGGGCAAATTATTTTATTATTTTACTCTTTTATCAAAACTGAGGATCCAATAGATTATAATGTGTTGAATACGTTACCCTGTTACCCCTTGATTCTTTACCTGGACCTCTATTTTCTTTTTGTGACTTTGATAAATGACCCTTTTCAGTAGTAAGGGAAGACAATTTGTGTTGTATAATTTCATCATGGAAACTATTCTTATTAATTTTGATTTGATTCTTTACAACACATTCAACCATTTTTCAGTTATGCCCGGATGGGTCCTCCTGGGTTTAACCAGAACTAAACAGAAAATAAAGTGTAACACTCAAGGACACATGGCAGTGACTCCCATGAGGCTCAATCCCGCAACCCCTTGATCTCAAGTAAAGTGCAATACCACTGAGCCATTGGGCCAAACGTAGCAAGATTAATGGTTGGTTGTAACATTACCCAAATCTTCTCCAAAGGAATGGTTAGGTTTCAAACAGTTTGACAGCAATGGTTACTAGGTGACAGTTTACCAAAAAAAAGTCATACTGTGAAAAAAACCTGACTGTCATTGGAAGTTTTTGTTTTATCTCATGGCAAACTATAAAAAAAGTCATATCATCTGAAACCAATTGATCGAATTTAAAACTATTCGGTATAATTTGTCACCAAGAATCTGGCAATATTCTTACTTACTGGAATGAGATATCAAACTTAAGCAAATCTGCTTCAAAGACGCTGAATGTTTATTGACGATGGGAAAGTCAGTGTAATTCTTGGCGTTTGGCTGGTAAAAACCCTGCTAAGGGTGAGACAATTGATTGGTACATACCACTACAGGAACAGTTGGACATTTGTTTTTCTAATTGATACTTTTGGCTAGAGGTGCTAGCATGATTTGTACCTGCATGATAGAGGTATCTGCCGGTCAGAGCTAAAGACACTACCAACTGAGCTATCCGGACGACCATCTGTCAAAGTAGCTATATAGTGGCATTGGGTCTGGGCTCATGTTGAAATCTGAAAAAGAAGATTATTCCATAAATCTAATTATCAAGATTAAAACCAGTTATTTATTGTACATTCAATCTTGTTCGTGCATAATGCAGCAAGGTCTGAAACAATATGATTAAAGCCCTATCCAGCTGCAGCAGAAAAAGATTGAATGTACAATAACAAAAACCAGAATAGATAATAATTCTTTGATTTATTCAAGCCAAATTCAAATTTCTATTAAATACCTCATTGTTTAGTGGACTAGACTCGCAGGCTCGTCGAGTGCCAAAATAATTTGGCCACACAAAATATATATCCATACATGTCTAATAACCTATCAGTATCGAACATTGCAAAACTATTCAGTCTTAGATTCTCTCTATCTCAGAAGCTTATGTTCCCAGATTATAAAGATATCTAGGATACGTGAGCATTGTTGCACGTCCCATCAATTCTCATGAACAGACTCAATCAAACAGAATCTCCATTTTTCAAAAATCTGTATGGTCTCACTATTTTGGAAGGCTTGGTTCTTCCAGAATACTTTGAATATTTAAACCATGAAACTTAAAATACTTAGATGAGTCGCGTCGCTGTCCAGTTATCCATGACCATCTTCATCTTCTAATGTTTTTGTCTATTTATAACCAGAAGAGGGCACACCATTGACGCTCCTAGGAACTGGTGTCGCAAGGCGACGATTTTTGTTTTCTCATGATTTTGCAAGACTTTTGATCTGGGCGATTCGAGAGTATGATGACACAGAACCAATCATTCTTGCTCGTAAGTAGATTTTAGCTAGTACAAAGGTGACAACCTGCCTACGTTGAAGCACGGATATCTGAACCATTTGAAAAAAATGATATTTTGTTTTGATAAAAGAAAATTAACACCCACATTAGAGTGATCTAATCACTTCGCATTCCGTGCATCTATTTTTGTTGGTGCCGCTGGTTATTTTTCATCTGTGGGTAAGTTTTTGTATATTACAGCGTTATACATCGATGAAACAAACAGTTTGGTACAGATGTTGTATATGCTTTAGCAAAAAGTATGCACTACTCGCTTTTGAAATGATTTTCAAATGGGGTTGGCCTAGTGTGATGTGCATGCTCTAATATAAATTAAATTTAAAAAAGGAAAACCAAAGATTTATTAGGCCCACAGCATCTGCCCAATATTCATGTGAAGCTACTCGCTTAAAAACATACTCGGCCAAAAAAAAACGCCGCATATAAAACATACATTAGATTTGTGGGTATTTCACCAATCAATCGCAAACGATTCGTTACAGTTTGAGCGCTGATTCTTGGATTATGAGTTCCTGGCATTGTGCTAGCTATCATTGTCACTGGACGAAATCGATTCAGCAGTTTAAACCTACGTTTTCATCGATCTTGACGTCGCGTCATTAGGTGATGACGTTATATTTACATTTCCACTGCGAATCTTTAAGTGAACCTTTGCATTTGAGATGTGGTTCATACCTTCATGAACAAATCTATTTCAGCCACACCCACATACGCGCCATTTGAGCGGGCTAACGTCAAGTCCATCCAATAACGTTGCTTGTTTACTGACGTTTGCTTGACGGTGAACACGTATCGGTATGACGTTAAGCGCGGAAATTTGGCGTTTTGGCTATTCCAAACCCTACGTTATGTCTGATTTAATTCAAAATATCTGGAAAACCAGCCAAGTAAGGTGAAAATTGAAAATTGATAGCTGACTGATAATATAAAATGTAAATATAAGTAATAAATTCGATTTTTGGTATGTTCATGGAATCATGAATACTTCGGGTCTCTTGCAAAGTTAAAATGAAGCCCGTCGGGCTTCACTTACTTTGCACGAGACCCGAATTATTCATGATTCCATGAACATTCCAAAAATTGAATTCATTTCTTAAATGAATGCACACGGTCTGACAGTGTTCCAATTTGTCAGAAACGTTTCCTAAGACATTCAATCATCCTTCCATGGCATCGAAATTGTTGGGCTATCACCGATGGCGTCACGTTAGCTTTTAACATTCTTATCGCCTTTTCACGTTCAACATGTGTCCGTTTTGGCATCGTAAATTTGCAATGTGTAACTTTTAATCTTAAAATTTTAAAATGTTTTCAAGCAAATTGGATAATAGACTAGTGATTTCAGTAGTTATTACACGTGAAAATCTAAATAAAATGATCGTGCACGTGAAAAACTTGAAAATAAAAAGACAGCCATTACACTGGTTTGGGTTGACTAAGCTCAATGAAACAATGGGAATATTAGCGAAATATAGATAGCAGATGAAATTTTGTAACTCTCATTTAATGCGCAATATTTTTAATCTTTATATGCGGCGTTTCTTTTTTGGCCTAGTATATAGCTAGGTGTTTATACATTATTCAAACTTTGGATATTTGTCGATCGTTTGCCCTTGTATGGACTGCATTGGCTCAATTTTAGTGTTTACAATCTCTCCACTTAAATAGCATTATAGGAAAACTAACACAGTTCCTTCAAAATGGTTGAATATAAAATGGTTCTGGCATCTGCACTGTGGGGTAGTTTGTTACTCCTGCTGGGGTTTCGTAGCAAACACTTTATTATTTGATTTCGTAAAAAGCGAGAAATATTTATAGGTTATTGGATTTGTATGTAGTGTGGGAGCAATTTGTTTGGTACCCGACGGTCATGCGAACAATTCGTCCCCACAAAATACACCTCCATGCAAATCCAAAATTATTTCATTTTTATCATATATTTTTACCACAATTATTTGACTATATAACAGCTTATTATATCGTGTCTGGGGTTGTATATATTTGCGTACTACTCAGCTGATGAAGACTCGGAAATGAGTATACGAGAAATGGCGTCCGTTGTGACCAAGGTGATGGGATTCAATGGTGACACATGCTTTGACTCTACCAAATCTGACGGAAATCTGAAGACTGTCATGTGCAATGCCAAACTAAGAAAACACCTGCCAGAGTTTAAGTTCACACCATTTGAAGAAGGTAATTATTTAAGTTAGTTCATGATATTTTGGTACTTAACGCATATGCGCAAAAACCTCCTTTAAACGCTGAGGCTATATTTTGAAATGTTGGTCATTACAAATCCAGTAAAACATCTCTAAAGCGGCAATTTAAAAATATACAAAACAAAGATCTTTATGGAAATGATTGCTTAATGAAGGCCGAAAGCATTGCAGAATGCTGCAATACTTTTGACCTGGTTAAAGCGATAATCGGCCTTGAAAATCAATATTTGGTGGTTAATTTGAGTGGCCACTTAAGACAGGTTTTAATGTATGCAAGTACCGGATTAGCAAAATAGTATTTAGTTCTTGAAATCAAATAAGATGATAGAGCTGTCATGTAAATATACACAATTACCAAATAGTGACAGGTATTTAATATTGAACTGTTCCGTGGGTAGTAACCAGTACTGGGCAGGGAGGGTCTATGATTTGTGCGTTTTATTATATGACGGGAGCACCCAAAGGCTCACCTTAAGTAGTTTTATGGAGAAGCCGGGAATCAAACCTGCCACCCCTGGTTTACAAAACATAGGTTTATCCCCTACAACAAGGCGGCTTCCAAAAGTATTTAATATTTATTGGAAGCTTGACATGTGATTCAAACTGTTTAAAACATTACCATTTCGTAAAAAAATATATTTTCATTCTTTGTATGAATAAATGGTTACACATTGTGTTGTATTTAGAACTTCATACAATGTCCAAGGAAAGAGGAATATTGTCCTGTATAATCAAATTAATATTACATTTCTGACAGTGCGGTAGTATATAAATATAACACATCTGAGAAGCCAGGTTATCTGCGAAAATCAGTCCAATATGTCAAATACACTAAAGACAATAGGCTGGGTAATACAACAGTTATATCATAAATAGTAAGTGAGTATGATCAGGAAATACCATAAATACAAACTGCAGACAAACCAATAGTATCGTGAGGAAGAGTCACACAACAATCACGAGACACCAGGAAGAAAAACAAAGCAAAGCAACAAGCTCTCTCTTCCCCATCAAGATGATTGCAAAGCTAGAATGAACAACAATTCAACAACAACATGCCTGTTTGTAGTATATTCAGCCAAATGCAATAGTTCCATTGTGGCTTACATAAATTCGTAAAAGATGACCGTTTATAGATATTTATTTGATCTTTTGCAGCTGTGAAGACGACCGCGGATTGGTTTGAAGCCAACATTGATTCTGCAAGAGTATAGAGTAAATCATATAAATTTTTGATATGAAGAGTTGGGTGATAAAGAAGAAAATTTATCATTAATGAGCCGCGACATATTATTTCCAACAATGTGGCATCTTGACAAGTGTAGACTCAGACGTGCCTGTGCAGCCTCCTTTAAAGCTTAGAAACTCCAATTGATGTTCAGTCAGTAGCTTAACACTCATAGAATAGTCAAGCGACTTGCAAAGGCTCTTAGAATAGTCAAGCGACTAGCAAAGGCTCTGATCAGACTGATCATATGCACAGGCTGCTCTGAGGCTGTGCTAGTCGCATATACCACATTGTTGGAAACCTCATGTCGCTGCTCATTTATTTAATCATTTATCTATTGTGTCTTTGTTTTGACAAAATGGGCATTATCAGTGTGCATTAATTATGGTTATACAATAATAAAACAGTGACTTTTGAATATCTTGTATGTCGTAAATAAATCTTTCAGCAGCTATTTCACCCAGTTTTTTATATTGCCAGACGTCTTTCACCAGCGACTTTCGCTGCTGACAGACGTCTGCAGCCAGTGATTTGCTCGAATTTTCGCAATTATGAGATGTCTGTCGCCAGCGTTTCCTTTTTTAAAATAGTTTTTTTCTTACGTTCCAACGACGAAAGTTGTCTGTCTAAACTCAAAGGTTTGGACTTTATTGAGGGAAGCAGCGTACCAAACATCGCTCTAGGCTTAAGTCATTAAATGCCTTTAAGGTATTATAATACATAACGTATTGATTATTCTTTGAATTAGTCAGGGCGATCGGTACTCCCGTGCGAATTTGATGCCGATTTATGGTGACCTATACCAAATCAAACTTTAGGGGATAACTAATGAAAATCACCTGGTCACCCATCTGGGTTTCACGTCTGGACGTAATTATGACGTCATCAAAATAACGTATATTGTATCAGTGCAATTTAAACGGTATGTCCATTGTTGTATATGGCGATCAGGACTCTCTTGCATTTTGTTTGCCAATTTCAGTCGAAATGCACCAAATTTAATCTTAGGAGGTTAATAATTAAAATTAACATGTCGCCCATAGTGTTTTCACATCAGAACAAAAAGATGACGTCATTGAAATTACGCCTAATATGTAAATACCACATATATATGCGTTTTGTCCACTTCCAACGCATGGAAATATTCCTTTAATGAACTGGTAGCCTTATCATGACTGAATACAAACTCTTTTAAATCGTAACATACAAAATATATTCAGATAGTGTGAAGTCAGTGCGAGGGTGGGACGTAAATGCCGTCACGATTTTTGAATGAAAAGACAGTGGAGTGAATGAAAAACACGATAATGAACGGTGTAAATATAATCTCTTGTGCTTATATATATATAGATGTACCACGACCTCTGACCAATGACCTTTGGGTCTTTCTATTTCAAACGATTGATGCAGAATACGTAAAATGAGCCAGTCCGGATAAAGCATATGTGTATGTCAAAGCTTTTATAGTAAAAGCTTTTATAGAAAACCTTTTTTTCTAGTACAACATATCAATATTGTTAATAGAGTCACGCTCAAAAGCTTTTGGCTAATCTATAGCTGCTTATTCTACACTCAAAGAAAAGATAGTAGTAATAATCATTTGCATACACTATCAACCAAACTCATTATAGTCAGATTTTGACCCCTGAAGAATCAAACGTTAGAAGAGCCTACTTAGTAGTAAGTTCATGATATGGAAATAAGGATAAACCCTCTACAAGTTACCCATTGTACTCCGATAGCACGGCCAATAGAAAACTGTTACAATCTGATTTATCTTTCGCATGCTAATAGGTAGAATCGTCTTCAAAGGTCAAAATCGGACAATAACGCATTCTTGTTGATACAGCTAAGGAAAAATCTGAATCCACATGAAAATAGTTGTTCAAAAGTTATAACCATATTGACCACTGGCAATATTTTACATGAGTCCTCTTCTGCTCCACGGCAACACAAATCAGTACAATATAAATGGTTTACTTTGTACTTACACCGAGATGTTTCGCATACAGACATGCTGCAACTACATTTTATCAGCTGCAGAGGGGTTTCGGGGCAGGAGGCAACATGCGCGGATCCAGGAATTTTTGTCAGTCTTATTTAGTCCTCAGCTTATTTTACAGTTTACAGAGGGGGTCCAATGGTTTTATTGCTGAGAAAACTATACTTATACTTTACCAAGGACCCATAGGGGGTCCATTATTTTCCAGGGGGGGGGGGGTGTCAAACTTTTTCCGGGTGGGGGGGGGGGGGGGTCAAAATGCTAGTTTCTTTAGAAACCCATGTACATACTTGTTATTTTCCAGGGGGGGGGTGTCCGGACCCCCTATCCCCCTCTGGATCTGCACATGGGCAATGTCATCATAACGGGACAATATTTATCACAGTCCCGCTTCTAACCATAATTGTCAGGCATTGATTTGTCAGGATTAATGACAGATGAGGTTTTCCAAATGATGCACTAGTACTGCGCACGTTTGACACCTTCGAGAAACACAGCTCTTGGAAGTGGTAGTTTTTGCAATTCAGCTTTTTTTTTCTCCCAAATATCCACTACGTCAACGCAGTGAATCGAAAAATATCGGTGACTGGCTAATACAAAGTAAGAATGGAATCGATACAATCAAGAACCACACCTGACAAAGGATACCAATGGTAAAGTAACAAACTCACAGTTAAACATCACAGACGAGAGCTAAGAAGTAAGGACAATTTACAAAATTATATTACTCTAGTGCATCCGCCACAGTGCTTTCTAAAGGCACTGAGTCGAGGTGAAAGAATGCTTCGTGGATAGAGTCTCTAGCATAGCTAAATGCCTGCCAATATGATTTCTTGCTCTTTCCTGACATTGAACTAGTTAATATCAGCACCTGAAAGTGCATGGAATTGGATCAGAGCCCTGGTTGTGACATCACCAATGCCACATTGACATCTTTGATAAGTGTTCTGATCTTAGAAACTTGATGATATATGAGCAAGACGGTTTAAGAAAATGTAAAATATCAACACTTTGCAATTGTTTTATATATGTTTTATTTAAGCGGCGAAAACAAAATTTGCTCCTCTGCAAAACTGGGAGTAGGGTTGTGCATTAACTCATATAAGACAAAATATTTAAGATAGGAAGGAAAATTTGTTTTTTGTATTGGTCAATTGAGTATAGGGTTGTTAAACCTAATCTAAAACGATATTCATTTATATTCCACAGGGAACAATGTTAAAAAACATATGATAATTTTACTCTTAATTCAATATTTTGGCCAAAGGCCTTAATCAAGAAAAACATGCACTTCAATGTCAACTACATAGTCTCTGTTCCACCATCTTGTAGTTGACATTGAAGTGCAAGTTTTCTTGGTGATGGCCTTTGGCCGAAATATTGAATTAAGAGTAAAAATATAATGAAAATCTAAAACTCAGAGCAGCCATTAAACTAAATGACGATAGCCAAAATTACCGCTTTTAAACTATAATTAAGTTCATGCAACGCACATAATACAACATGTCGCCGTAAACAGCTGTCATATATAGTAAAGTCATCCAGTAATTTGCAGACTATTAGAATGTTCATTGATTAGCTAGTTTTAAAGTCTTTTTTCTGTAGCTCAAGCTTTCAATTTTCTTATTCTCAAATTGATAAAGTAACATAGGTTACAAGCTGTTACAAGCTAACACCCATGCTTACAGTGTGCAAACATCTCCTATTCGATGCACCTTGAATTGGTACATACGATAGAGTATATCTAAAAGAGTTTGGGATGGAGCAGGTCAATACTCAGTTTGCAGTCAAAATCTTGTTTGATGATTATTCTGTTTTTTAATGAGACGAGGAGGACAATTATTTTACCAGAGAAGCAGATATAATAAACGATATTGTATATGACTTGGATAAGGATTGGTTTAAAATATTTACATTAGAAAAGTACATTTACTAAATTGTACTGTTTAAATGTGAAACGATTATTTTCTATGTTCCTCTAGGATGTATCTTTATTTTAGAATTATTCATATTAGGAAATATTGAAAACAAATATTCATAACATCTGTAACAAAGGTACAGGGGCTTAATAATCATCAATACCTAAGACTTAGGCACCAGAGGCTGGAGACTTTAGCTAGGAAAACATGCGAAATATATTCATTTTATCCTGCAATATCATCTCTTACATCAAGTCAATGTCATTGCTCATTAATTATGTCATGTAACATATGTTACAACCTTTAACAAGTGCTTCAATCTTGTTGTTAATCCTGCAAATTCTATAATTTTAATAATATGAACAAGACAATCCCAAATATGCAAGATATCCAACAGCAGCAAATGTTTTCATATATTTTTACTTAAATGATGCCAACCAAATTCGGCTCCTTAAAATTGGGTAAAGCTTTTGGATGTTTAATTGCACGTATAAGACACTATATTTAAAGTATAAAAGCAAACTTTGGATTTTCTCTAACCAAAATGAATTTGTTAGTACAAAATAATCAAAACATTTTGGAAAATGCACATTTCAGCTAGAAAGTAAATGATATTGGTCACAAGTTTCATGTTTAAAGGGTAATCTAATTAAAGTAACGTACATAACACCACAGGAAGCATTTATATGTAGCTAAAGTTGTCAATATGCAGACCATATGAGTAGTTTAAATAATTAGCAATCTTTCTGTAGCTCAAACTTTTAATTTTCTTTTTTTTCTAAATTTAATATGGTAACATATGTAACAGGCTGTCAGAGACTAACGCCCCGGCGAACATAGTGCAAACATCTATTAAAAGACGCAGCTTGGAATCCTCTTTTAGATAGGATAAGCTTGCGAAATTCCCCAGGGGGAGCAATAACATTCTCAACCATCAGTCTAAAGGTGGCCCGATAAGCTCGGTATTTACAAGAAATCTACGGTATTTTGCATCCAAAATATAGTTATCGATAAAAATTTATTGTCAAAGTCAGGTAAAGCATTGATGTAACCATCATGGGACTAAAATAATTGATATTATGTTAAAAAGAGCGTTCGTGTTGGATAAATATGACCATACTAACACAAACTATAGCTTTTATTAACGGACAGTTTCTTATTATGGTCGCCATATTTATGACGTCATAACTAGCCGCAGACGCGAATTTGAAATGGGTGACCACCTTTAAATTAAAGGTAAGACTCCACTGAAGGTTTTGATATAGGTCACCATAAATCGGCACACAATTCGCACGGGACCTATTTTTTGTCCCTAAGGGCCCTGACTAGTCAGGGGCGATCGGGACTCCTGTGCGAATTTGATGCTGATTTATGGTGACCTATACCAAATCAAACTTTAGGGGATAACTAATGATAATCACCTGATCACCCATCTGGGTTTCACGTCTGGACGTCATTATGACGTCGTATAAATAACGTATATTGTATCAGTGCATATTAAACGGTATGTCCACTGTAGTCTATGGCGATCAGGACTTTCTTGCATTTTGTTTGCCAATTTAAGTCGAAATGCACCAACTTTAATCTTAGGGGAAAAATAATTAAAATTAACATGTCGTCCATATTGTTTTCGCATCAGAACAAAATGATGACGTCAATGAAATGACGCCTAATATGTAAATACCACACATATATGCGTTTTGTCCATTTCCAACGCATGGAAATATTCCTTTAATGAATTGGTAGCCTTATCATGACTGAATACAAACTCTTGTAAATATAATATCTTATGCTTATATAGATGTACCACGACCTCTGACCAATGACCTTTGGGTCTTTCTATTTGAAGCGATTGATGCAGAATACGTAAAATGAGCCAGTCCGGCTAGAACATATGTGTATGTCAAAGCTGTTATAGTAAATGTAAATAAATGCCTGGAACCCATTTTTTCTAGAACAGCTTATCAATATTGTAAATAGAGTCACGCTTCAAAGCTTTTGGTTTCTCTGTAGCTGCTTATCCTACACCCAAAGAAAAGATAGTAATGTGTTTCCAGGTTGAAAGTGACCCCCGTTTTTCTTTTTTTTAAACAGTTTTAAATTGAACTTAGAAGAACGGCACTTTGCATGTGGATTTAAATGCACACCGCGTAACTAAAAAGTTATTTTTTGGGAGACGCCCTTATTTGAAACTGAAGCCCCAGTCCCCTGTACAAAAGAATAACTTAGTTGTTTTTCCCTGTGAATATACCTATGTGTACCACAATAGATACACGTGGTATATTTGCATTGCTTTGATGATATGTACTAGCCTACAGGACTATCTATATCCGATGATTCAACGAAAATCTGTTCCGCAAACCTCACTCGTCATCATTTTGACACACACACGCATGCACAAACGCAATTGTAAACGTCTATAGGGATCCTAGAGAGTGTCGTATTGAAAGCAGGCAAATATAAGGCTTAAGCAGAAACATGCAGCCCCTCCAATTTCAATTCATTGACTCTTTTTGCCTACGAGGTAATTTGTCATGGTTTTGTCGTCTGCTGAAATTTTTTCAAAATCAGTTTTTTCTTGTTGTTGTTTTTTCTAAAATGATCTTTTGGGAATATCAGTAGAGTGCCAAGCAGTTTGGATCCAGATCATGCCCAACGTTTTGTCGGGCCTGATCTGGGTCCAAATTGTTTGCAAAGGTAATCAACACACGACACTTGTAAGTAAAGAGTTTATGACGACAATGCAAGTTTAGAGAGTTGACGAGAAAAAGCGAATTAGGGATATACATTAAACTTAAAGAGCATCAAACATTTGCCTGCTAAAGCTATTTCGCTGATTAACTTTGTCAACAGCCGAAGGCAGGTTCAGGTTAAAATGTTGGGCATTATCTGGATTCATACTGTTTGATAACCTACTTGTATTCCTGAAAGACATATTTTTAGGAAACAATTATCTCGTAAGAAAATTCAGCCATTATTTATGGATCAGATAAAACTGTAACTTGAATCGCCATTTCAATGCGTCCGCTTTAGATGTACAGTGGAGTTTATGAGTCAGTATAAGCAGTGAATCATAGCTTGATGCACGAAGATTGTGCCAGTTAAGCAATTTTAGCGTGAAGTTGCGATTGTCTTTATCAGTTTAAACACGTGTTTTGGGTGCTCAAAAGAGCCATATCATCGAGACGGTTGTTTTGAGTACACACAACATTTTTTTGGTTGGGAAATAGGAAAAAATAATTCTTTGTTACGCATTCTTATCTGTGGGACTGACGAACAACCTCCACTGACCTGTATAAGCCATGTTTTATTTATATCGCTAGGTTCACTTGGGGACTAATTCAAAGAAGAGCAGCAAAAACACACCAAAATTCCATCTAATCCCAGCCTATACAAAAACTCATATATATGTGGAAAAAATAAATTCAATTACGCGGTATATATCTTAATTCCTTTCTTTAATTATTTTTTCAATTAAAACCACCATTAAAGAATAATTAGCAAAAAACGGGGGTCACTTAAGTCCTGGAAACACTACAGTATATTAAAAATCATTTGCACACACTATCAACCAAACTCATTATAGTCCGATTTTGACCCCTGATGGATTAAAAATTAGAAGAGTCTACTTAGTAGTTCATGATATGGAAATACGGATAAAACCCTCTACAAGTTACCCATTGTACTTCGATGGCATGGGCATTAGAAACTGTTACAATCTGATTTATCTTTCGCATGCTACTAGGTAGAACCATCCAATCTTTGATCCTCGGACAATAAGGCATTCTGGTTGATACGGCTAAAGAAATATAATAAATCCACATGAAAATAGTTGTTCAAAAGTCATAAGCATATTGATCACTGGCAATATTTTACATGAGTCCTCTTCTGCTCCACAGCAACACAAATCTGTAAAATATAAATGGTTACTTTGTACATACACCTAGATGTTTTGTATACAGACATGCTGCAACCACATTTTATCAGCTGCAGAGGGGTTTCGGGGGGCAGGAGACATCATGCGCGGATCCAGGAATTTTTTGTCAGTTTTATTTAGTCCTCAGATTATTTTACAGTTTACAGAGTAGGTCCAATGGTTTTATTGCTCAGAAAAATATACCTACACTTGACCAAAGATCCAGAGGGGGTCCATTATTTTCCAGGGGGGGGGGGTGTCCAACTTTTTCTAGGGGGGGGGGTCCAAATTCTAGTTTCAATAGAACCCCATATACATACTTGTTATTTTCCAGGAGTGTGTCCGGACCCCCTATCCCCCTCTGGAACTGCACATGGGCAATTTCATCATAACGGGACAATATTTATCACAGTCCCGCTTCTAACCATAATTGTCAGGCATTGATTTGTCAGGATTAATGACAGATGAGGTTTTCAAAATGATGCACTGGTTCTGCGATTGTTTGACACCTTCGAGAAACACAGCTCTTGGAAGTGGTAGTTTTTGCAATTCAGCTTTTTTTTCTCTCCAAAATATCCACTACCTCAACGCAGTGAGTCGAAAAATATCGGTGACTGGCTAATACAAAGTAAGAAAGGAGGCAAAGATCAGGAATCGATACAATCGAGTACCACACCTGACCCAGGATACCAATGGGAAAGTAACAAACTCACAGTTAGACATCACAAACGAGAGCTAAGAGGTTAGGACAATTTACAAATATTTTAATCTAGTGCATCCGCCATAGTGCTTTCTAAGGGCACTGAGTCAAGGTGAAAGAATGCTTCGTGGATAGAGTCTCCAGCATAGCTAAATGCCTGCCAATATGATTTCTTGCTCTTTCTTGACATTGAACTGGTTAATATCAGCACCTGATAATGCATGGACTTCGATCAGAGCCCTGGTTGTGACATCACCAATGGCACATTGACATCTTTAATAAGTGTCCTGATCTTAGAAACTTGATGATATATGAGCAAGACTGTTTAAGAAAATGTAAAATGTCAACACTCTGCAATTGTTTCATATGTGTTTTATCTAAGCGGCAAAAACAAAATTTGCTCCACTGCAAAACTGGGGGTACGGTTGTGCATTAGCTCATATAAGACAAAATATTTAAAGAGACTATGTCTGCAACTATGAATATTTTTCGAAATTTTTTATTTTCTTTTTAAATCATTTGTAAAAGTAGAATTGAGTTATGTTTTCACAATAAATCTGTTCACTTTAGCTGAAAACTGCATGGAAAAGTGAATTATCTTATAAAGCAGGTGTGTTTTTTTCTTGTTGGTAACTATTTGCGTCCCTCCAATAATCATAGACAGGTAATTTTAACATAAATGCTGTTGTTTTGATACTGATAATTTGTTAAGATTAACGAAATTGGCAAAATGTTTACCTGAATTCTACTTATTTTACTGTGTTCTTGAAAACTAGAAACATTACTTCTAAAATTAAAAGATCGAAAGTTACAGACTATGCAGCTTTAAGATGGAAAAGCAAACATTGGTTTTTGTATTCGTCAACTGAGTATATGTTTGTTAAACCTAATCTAAAACGCGGGTCAAAACCAGCACAGAGCAGTCGCTAAACTAAATGACGACAGCCATAATTACCACGTTTAAATAATAATTAAGTTCATGTAACGCACATAATACAACATGTAGCCGTAAACGGCTGTCATATGTAGTAAAGACATCCAGTAATTTGCAGACTATTAGAATGTTCATTGATTAGCTAGTTTTAATGTCTTCTTTCTGTAGCTCAAACATTCAATTTTCTTATTCTCAAATTGATAAAGTAACATATGTAACAAGCTGTTACAGGCTTACACCCATGCTTACAGTGTGCAAACATCTCCTATTCGATGCACCTAGAATTGGTACATACGATAGAGTATGTCTAAAGGGGTTTGGGATGGAGCAGGTCATTACTCAGCTTGCAGTCAAAATCTTGTTTGATGATTATTCTCTTTTTTATGAGATGAGGAGGACAATTATTTTACCAGAGAAGCAGAAATAATAATCGATATTGTATATGACTTGTATAAGGATTGGTTTAGAATATTTACATAAGAAAGGGCAATTTACTAAATTGTACTGTTAAAATGTGAAACGATTATTTTCTATGTTCCTCTAGGATGTATCTTTATTTTAGAATTATTCATATTAGGAAATATTGAAAACAAATATTCTTAGCATCTGTAACAAAAGTACATGGGCTTAATAATCATCAATACCTAAGATTTAGGCACCAGAGGCTAGAGACTTTAGCTAGGAAAACATGCGAAATATATTCATTTTTCCTGAAATATCATCTCTTACATCAAGTCAATGTCCTTGCTTATTTATTATGTCATGTAACATATGTTACAGCCTTTAACAAGTGCTTCAATCTTGTTGTTAAACCTGCAAAATCTATAATTCTTTATAATATGAGCATGACCATCTCAAATATGCAAGACATCCAACAGCAGCAAATGTTTTTATATATTTTTACTTAAATGATACCTACCAAATTTGGCTCCTTAAAATTGGGCGTAGCCTTTGGGTTGTTTTATTGCACGTATAAGACCCTATATTAAAAGTATAAAAGCAAACTTTGGATTTTCTGTAGCCCAAATGAGTTTGTAAATACAAAATAATCAAAACATTTTGGAAAATGCATATATCAGCTAAAAAGTAAATGATATTGATCACAATTTTCATGTTTAAAGGGTAATCTAATTAAAGTAACGCACATAACACCACTGGAAGCTGTAATTTTGCTCCAAAAGAACTTATATGTAGCTAAAGTAGTCAATATGCAGACCATATGAATAATTTAAATAATTAGCCTTCTTTCTGTAGCTCAAGCTTATAATTTTCTTTTTTTTTCTTAACTTAATATAGTAACATATGTAACAGGCTGTCAGAAACTAATGCCCCGGTGAACATAGTGCAAACATCTATTAAAAGACGCAGCTTGAAATCTTCTATTAGATAGGATAAGCTTGCGAAATTCTCAAGGGGGAGCAATAACATTCTCAGGCATCAGTCTAAAGGTGGCCCGATAAGCTGGGTATTTATAGGAAATCAACGGTATTTTGCATGCAAAATATAGTTATCGATAAAAATTCATTGTCAAAGTCAGGTAAAGTATTGATGTAACCATCATATGACTAAAATCATTGATATTATGTTAAAAAAAGCATTCATGTTGGATAAATATGACCATACCAACACAAACTATAGCTTTTATTAACGGACAGTTTCTTATTATGGTCACCATATTTATGACATCATAACTAGCCTCAGACGCGGATTTGAGATGGGTGACCACCTTTAAATTAAAGGTAAGACTCCAATGAAATGGCACAATTTTTATAAAAACCAATAGAATTTTTACATAAATAGGTTCTAAATTGCTATAAGTAGGGCTTCGCCCCTAACAAAATATCGCCACTAGCATGTGAAGAGCTTTGACCATTTTAGGTCGAATAGAATTTTGCTAGATGACAATATACCTAAACCCTTCATTTCAAGTGATTGCGGTGATCACTGTAGAACACTAAATATTCAAGGCATCAAAATTTTGCGGTTTTCAAAGGCTGACTTATTGTCGCCATTTAATTTATGCGGTTTAGCGCAGGCGGCTGTGTAAGTCCTGTGTGCATTTTTTTTAGTAAAGGCGTCAAACATACATTTTTTGTAAAAGTGTATATATATTATTTACGTAGAAAGATGTTTCCATTTTTTGGCTGTTTTAACGTCACGGTGACGTCACAAAGTGAGTAACCATATTTTGTGTCGCCTGCGAAGCATTGTCGAAACATAGGGATCATACCTCTGGCGGCAGTGCCGTCGTCGTCTGCATTGTCACACATTTGGTTTAGGATCAATAACTTTTGAGGGGATTTACAATTTCATCAAAGTTTACAGAAGGTTAAAGCATCATTAAGTACAGGCCAAGTTCGACTTTGAAAATCATCCGCAAAATTTTGACTGAGTTACTTATTTTTTACTTATTTTTTGGCTAAATTGTGGTTTCCAATCAATGATGTTTGAAAAGATGCATCAATTTCATTCAAAGTTTACAGAAGAGTAAACATCAATAAATACAGGTAAAGTTCGAATGCAGAGATCATCCGCAAAATTACGACTGAGTTATGGCCATTTTTGACTTAGGTTTAAGCTTTATATTGGCTTTTTATGTAATGACTGCCCAGTGCATGTAAATAAGCACGACAGTGACAAAAAAGTATCCTCCCTCCCCACTGACTCCTTTGGCGGGCCAAATGTCAAATATTTAAATTTCCCAGTAACTAAGTCAGTTGTCAATATTTTACCAAAATTTCACATGCATATAGAGGGACAATAGAGATGAAACATATCAAACGGTATTTGAGTTTTAAAGAGGTTACATTAACTTCAAAATTATGTCAGTACAAGAAAAATGACGTCAGTACCAATATAAAAGTCTGTTATGGTGAAAGTTCAAATGACATTAGATCACGAGATGTTAATAGACCCTCCTCCCCTACTGCAGGGAAAATACTTTACACTATGTTTTTCTCTGACTACATTATATGCGTTTATAAGATGCAAAATATCACATGTTAGCCCTCTGATCTATAAAAGCGATTTTAACTACGTTACCCTATAATAGTTTCAAATCCTATTGTGCAAATGCCAAGCTATACATATTTCTCATTTATCGATATGCTGATTCTATTTATCTAAAAGCAGCAGACAACAAGTTTGCGTTTTTAAATAATATACCCCTGTGATAGTACAGTTTTATATATGTTAATTACTTTAAATGTATTTTATCTAATGCTGCACTATCACTAGACAATAGGGATTCCACGGAATTCAGTGGCCCAGGCTGTTCCAATTGATGTTATTATTATGATATACATAAAACAGCATGCTATGAGTTTACCCTGAAAGTGGGTTTTATACTGCCATCTAAACGCCCATAAACTGAGAATACCAACAAAACATGAATGATTACGGTAAAGGAAAGAAATTGTAACTTAAATTACATGAAATGTCATTTCAAGTATGTGTGTACATCAAATATGTAAACAACATTTTTAGAAACTCTTTTTTTATAATCCAATAATGTTACCTAAATGCTTAAACGATATCTTTAAACTCGTTGACACTCATGTATTTGCTTCTTTCTATACATGAAATGATATAGATAAAGACATCTTTCTTCAGTAACTTAACCTCTTTAAGATGCCACATTAATATGATATTAAGCATGAAGCTATCACACTTTGTGTAAGCAAGCTATCGATTACAACACCTAGATATTGATACCATTTAGGGACTTAAACTAACTTATTCATGATTTCTAAATTGTAAGTCATTTCCAGCGAAGTTCAAAACGTAGAACTAATAATTTGAAACATGCTTTTATCATTGTCTTTTGAAGAATACTATGAAGTGCACTGGTTATGGAAAAATATTAAAGGAGCCCTGTAAACATCGTAACTAGAATCATTATAAACAAAGTGTTGTATGTGTACTAAATATTAGAATGGGTTGTAAACCTGCCATTGTTTAGATTTAAAGAAGCACGCAAAATATCAAATGTTTAAGTAAAAATCAGCATTAAGAGAACCCTCCTCTCAGTATCAATATTGTCACCAATGATAGACTCGCATACAAGTACCAAATTCAACTGTTTAGTGGAAATTTACATCAGGTATATAAGAACTAATTGATAAAACTAAGTAAGAACCCATGAATGCACTTTGTTTTTAATATTTCACTTTTCTTTCAGCATTCTAAACGATCATTGCATAATCTATTTTACAATAACTTGCATGTCACCTTCTCACATTTGCTGGACATAATTTTGGTTGATAAAGTCTTTATTTGATTTGGTATCAAAGTAACAACTGACCTAATTACTTGGATATGATAATATCTAAAGTGATCACTGCCATAATGTGTCCACTTTTAACGCCACATTGCCATAAAGTAAAACTCGCCACTATAACCAATTTCTCCATTTTCAGAGAAGCTTTCCCTATCAAAAACATTTCTTATACAATATGATCACTTACTTCTAATATTATATGCATTGTTGCACGTTGCCTGATAAACATTGTCTATCTCACGCCATGTGCCTTTATCTGGTCATGATGACGTTGCACTTTCTGAAAGACGTCGCTACTGACGCTGAATCAACGAAAATTACGTCATAATCGCTAATTTGAAGAGTAAAATAATGGGTAAACTGATAAATAGAATATCAGGTTCGCTCCTTTTTTACCAGGCTCAGCTTTGAGAACGCTTTCTGAATTGCTTGGCAAGCCTTGCCAGGTCAACAAGCGTTCTCAAAGCCTTGCCCGGTAAACTTGATATTAGAAGACACTCACCCAGTATTTTCTCTATTTACTGGTTGAGCAAGAAATCATAAGTACTAATTTGATGTGATTACCAGTTTTGTTAATTGCACAATGAAAGCTGTCCTGAATATAAACTAAAATTGATTTTTAAAAAACCTTAAGTAATTCGTCATCATCAGCACAAGCAACTGGATGCCAGGATTCAAATGGATTTGGAGAGTCAATTTAAACAATAACTGGTTACAGATAGTTATAATGCATGATATCTGATTACC
>CAXHUL010000010.1:88754-125581 GCA_964019695.1 Loripinus fragilis | reverse complement strand
AAAATTGAGCATGGTGACATATCTTTTTTTATTTCATAAATTGACAGCCCATGCATAAAACAAACTGTATGCAATTCAATGTGGGAGTTATTTAGTAACATATGTCCTTAAATGCCAGCAAGAAAACCCAGGTCACGTGTCATGTTTGTGCTTGTTTATCATCGATAATTGACATGATTAAGATATCTTAATTTAATTAACTACTAGACTGCTAGTGACGACTTTGGTTTTTGCTGATAACATTTGCTTACATAGAATTTTGATATATTTTGCACTCTGACGGCATTCATGGAAGAATTTCGAAAATAAATTGTACAATATCAGCAGAAGACAAAAGAGCAATGAAGAATGCAAAAAGTTAAGATATTTTAATTTATCAAATATAACATTTAACTTACGTAAAACTTGACTTCGGCATGTCTGGACCCCACCTACAATTGTAGTAAATCACAAATATATAGTTTTTTTAAGCAATACTGGTCCGGATCCCCAGGAAAATCACATAGCTACATGTTCCAAGGCAGAGGGGACAAACCGTCATAACTCTATTCTACGAGGGCTTTTCAAATATGAATGCAAGTAGCTTCATAACTTTCTTCACATATATGCTACTACAAAATGTCATATCTTTCTGGAAAGAACTATTTGTCGCCTTTAAAATGGCACATAACATAAAGAAACACTCACTATATTTCTCGAGTTACAGACATTTATATAAAGGACATTCCTGTATACTGAAGTTTTTCGGAAGCAAATTGCAATACACGTTTTGGTACGTGTGCGGATATAGTGTCATATCTTTGTAAGTGTGCGACAAAACAGCACCAAATTTTAGATGCAAGTTACACATTGACAAAGTAGCTTGCAGAAAAAAGTTTATATAATCCTTTTTCAATCTCGAATAAACAGGCACGTTTGTGACGTCATTAATTTTATGATAAACGTCATTTTTAGTTATCCACTGGTGATGCAATGATGAACATCGCTGTGTCTTTTTCTTTGCGTTTTGCATAAAACATGCTTAATATGTCATTAGGAAGTCTTCAAAAACGGGAAGGGGATAATGACAACGGTCCGTCATTTGTGTTTAAAATAGACAGCCAAAAAACCCAATGTCTATTAATAGCGCTTAACAAGATGCAGCTTTTAAAAAGGTAATACTTTATGTAGAGGTCATATTTTAAGATGCCTGAAATGAGGATGGATGCCTCTATGGAGGCTTAATGTAAATAATCGCACATCATTTCCCATGCGCGGATCTAGAAAGTTTTTTTCAGAGGGGGTCCAACTTTGACTACGTATTTCTTTTGTTGATGATGGGAGAGATGATCCAAATACCAATATTAGCGGGCCATCATCGGCCAAGCAGCGGAACGCCATTTAAATCGCGTTTCGCTGGCGGGCCGTTGGTGGCACAACATTGAAAGTTTGCTTGGTAGCTGTGTGATTTTACAGGGGATCCGGACCAGTATAGTACAGAAACCCTATATTTTTTTGATTTTTCAGGGGGGGGGGGGGTGGTCCGGACCCCCTGTCCCCTCCTCTGGATCCGCACATGTTTCCTACAATGTGCCCCCGACCTCAATCCTCCATTTAGACTCAGATCAGCCTGTGCGTATGTGCAGTTGTAAACGTATCAGCATATTTGCTATTTCCTTTATGAAGATGACATTCACAAGCGCTAATTTCTTTAACTATGATCAGACGATGGCTATCGCCTGCACATATATTATATAAGGCTAGCATGGAAACATGTCCTAATTCCTGTAATAGAATGAAGGCAAATGGATGGGCATGTTTCTCCTTTAATAAACGTACAACTATGTTCTGAAGTCGTTGTGAGGAGACGGTCAGAACTGGATGAGCGATTTCTAAATCAGATATTGTTATTACCATATTCTAAGTACGATCACAGCTGGCTGATCATGCTGCTCATCAGGTAGATGTATTAACATTATCTTACCGATGTAATGAGACGACCATGTTCCTTATAAAATAGGGGTATAACCATGCTCCGAACATGGTCATGAGATGATCATAATGGACGGAACATGTTTCTTACCTGAATGAGGTATAACCATGCTCTGACCGTCGTCACGAAAAGATCACAACTGACGGTGCATGTTTCTTACCTGCTCTGTCCATTGTCATGTCACGATGACAACTGTCGGAGCAAGTTTCATACATAAATGATATATAACCATGCTCTGACCGTTGTCATGTCACGATGACAACTAACGGAGCATGTTTCATACCTTAGGGATGAATAACCATGCTCTGACCGTTGTCATGAGGCGATAACAACTGACGGAGCATGTTTCATACCTAAGGGATGAATAACCATGCTCTGACCGTTGTCATGAGGCGATGACAACTGACCGAGCATGTTTCATACCTTAGGGATGAATAACCATGCTCTGACCGTTGTTATGAGACGATGACAACTGACGAGGCATGTTTCATACCTTAGAGACGAATAACCATGCTCTGACCGTTGTCATGTCACGATGACAACTGTCGGAGCATGTTTCATACCTTAGAGATGAATAACCATGCTCTGACCGTTGTCATGAGACGATGACAACTGTCGGAGCATGTTTCATACCTTAGAGATGAATAACCATGCTCTGACCGTTGTCATGTCACGATGACAACTGTCGGAGCATGTTTCATACCTTAGGGATAAATAACCAAGCTCTGACCGTTGTCATGTTACGATGACGACTAACGGAGCATGTTTCATATCTTAGAGATGAATAACTATGCTCTGACCGTTGTCATGTCACGATGACAACTGTCGGAGCATGTTTCATACCTTAGAGTAAATAACCATGCTCTGACCGTTGTCATGTCACGATGACAACTGTCTGAGCATGTTTCATACCTTAGAGATGAATAACCATGCTCTGACCGTTGTCATGAGGCGATGACAATTGACGGAGCATGTTTTATACCTTATGGATGAATTACCATGCTCTGACCGTTGTCATGTCACGATGACAACTGTCGGAGCATGTTTCATACCTTAGAGATGAATAACCATGCTCTGACCGTTGTCATAAGACGATGACTACTGACGGAGCATGTTTCATACCTTAGAGATGAATAACCATGCTCTGTCCGTTGTCATGTCACGATGACAATTGTCGGAGCATGTTTCATACCTTAGAGATGAATAACCATGCTCTGACCGCTGTCATGTCACGATGACAACTGACGGAGCATGTTTAATACCTTAGAGATGAATAACCATGCTCTGACCGTTGTCATGAGACGATGTCAACTGTCGGAGCATGTTTCATACCTTAGAGATGAATAACCATGCTCTGACCGTTGTCATGTCACGATGACAACTGTCGTAGCATGTTTCATACCTAAGAAATGAATAACCATGCTCTGACCGTTGTCATGAGACGATGTCAACTGTCAGAGCATGTTTCATACCTTCGGGATGAATAACCAAGCTCTGACCGTTGTCATGAGACGATGACAACTGTCGGGGCATGTTTCATACCTTAGAGATGAATAACCATGCTCTGACCGTTGTCATGAGGCGATGACAACTAACGGAGCATGGTTCTAACCTTAGGGATATATTACCATGCTCTGACCGTTGTCACTAGACAATAACAACTGACGGATTATGGTTGATATCTTAGGGATATATTACCATGCTCTGACCGCTGTCATGAGATGATAACAACTGACGGAGCATGGTTCATATCTTGGGGATATATAACCATTCTCTGACCGTTGTCATTAGACGATAACAACTGACAGCATGGTTCATACCTTAGGGATACATAACCATGCTCTGACCGTTGTCACTAGATGATAACAACTGACGGAGCATGGTTCATATCTTAGGGATATATTACCATGCTCTGACCGTTGTCACTAGACGATAACAACTGACGGAGCATGGTTCATACCCTAGGGATATATTACCATGCTCTGACCGTTGTCACTAGACGAAAACAACTGACGGAGCATGGATAATACCTCAGGGATATATTACCATGCTTTGACCGTTGTCACAAGATGATAACAACTGACGGAGCATGGTTCATACCTTAGGGATATATTACCATGCTCTGACCGTTGTCATGAGACGATAACAACTGACGGAGCATGGTTCATACCTTAGGGATATATAACCATGCTCTGACCATTGTCACTAAAAGATAACATCTGACGGAGCACGGTTCATACCTTAGGGATATTACCATGCTCAACCGTTGTCATGAGACGATAACAACTGACGGAGCATGGTTCATACCATAGGATATATAACCATGCTCTGACCGCTGTCACTAGACGATAACAACTGACGGAGTATGGATCATAACTTAGGTATAGATTACCATACTCTGACCGTTGTCATGAGGCGATGACAACTAACGGAGCATGTTTCATACCTAAGGGATATAATACCATGCTCTGACCGTTGTCATGAGACGATAACAACTGACGGAGCATGGTTCATACCTTAGGGATATATTACCATGCTCTGACCGTTGTCACTAGACAATAACAACTGACGGATTATGGTTGATATCTTAGGGATATATTACCATGCTCTGACCGCTGTCATAAGATGATAACAACTGACGGAGCATGGTTCATATCTTGGGGATATATAACCATTCTCTGACCGTTGTCACTAGACGATAACAACTGACAGCATGGTTCATACCTTAGGGATATATAACCATGCTCTGACCGTTGTCACTTGATGATAACAACTGACGGAGCATGGTTCATATCTTAGGGATATATTACCATGCTCTGACCGTTGTCACTAGACGATAACAACTGACGGAGCATGGTTCATACCCTAGGGATATATTACCATGCTCTGACCGTTGTCACTAGATGAAAACAAGTGACGGAGCATGGATAATACCTCAGGGATATATTACCATGCTTTGACCGTTGTCACAAGATGATAACAACTGACGGAGCATGGTTCATACCTTAGGGATAAATTACCATGCTCTGACCGTTGTCATGAGACGAAAATAACTGACGGAGCATGGTTCATACCTTAGGGATATATTACCATGCTCTGACCATTGTCACTCAATGATAACATCTGACGGAGCACGGTTCATACCTTAGGGATATATTACCATGCTCAACCGTTGTCATGAGACGATAATAACTGACGGAGCATGGTTCATACCATAGGATATATCACCATGCTCTGACCGCTGTCACTAGACGATAACAACTGACGGAGTATGGATCATACCTAAGGTATAGATTACCATGCTCTGACCGTTGTCATGAGGCGATGACAACTAACGGAGCATGTTTCATACCTAAGAGATATAATACCATGCTCTGACCGTTGTCATGAGACGATAACAACTGACGGAGCATGGTTCTTACCTTAGGGATAAATTACCATGCTCTGACCGTTGTCACTAGACAATAACAACTGACGGATTATGGTTGATATCTTAGGGATATATTACCATGCTCTGACCGCTGTCATGAGATGATAACAACTGACGGAGCATGGTTCATATCTTAGGGATATATAACCATTCTCTGACCGTTGTCACTAGACGATAACAACTGACAGCATGGTACATACCTTAGGGATATATAACCATGCTCTGACAGTTGTCACTAGATGATAACAACTGACGGAGCATGGTTCATATCTTAGGGATATATTACCATGCTCTGACCGTTGTCTCTAGATGATAACAACTGACGGAGCATGGTTCATATCTTAGGGATATATTACCATGCTCTGACCGTTGTCACTAGACGATAATAACTGACGGAGCATGTTTCATACCTTCGGGATGAATAACCATGCTCTGACCGTTGTCATAGGACGATGACAACTGTCGGAGCATGTTTCATACCTTAGGGATGAAAACCCATGCTCTGACCGTTGTCATGTAACGATGACAACTGTCGGAGCATGTTTCATATCTTAGAGATGAATAACCATGCTCTGACCGTTGTCATGAGGCGATGACAACTAACGGTGCATGTTTCATACCTAAGGGATAAATAACCACGCTCTGACCGTTGTCATGTCACGATGAGAACTGTTGGAGCATGTTTCATACCCTAGGGATATAATAGCATGCTCTGACCGTTGTCATGAGACGATAAGAACTGACGGAGCATGGTTCATACCTTAGGGATATATTACCATGCTCTGACCGTTGTCACTAGACAATAACAACTGAAGGAGCATAATTCATATCTTAGGGATATATTAGCATGCTCTGACCGCTGTCATGAGATGATAACAACTAACGTAGCATGGTTCATACCTTAGGGATATATTACCATGCTCTGACCGTTGTCACTAGACGATAATAACTGACGGAGCATGGTTCATACCTTAGGGATATATTACCGTGCTCGAAACGTTGTCACTAGATGATAACAACTGACGGAATATGGTTCATGTCTTAGGGATATATTACCATGCTATGACCGTTGTCACTAGACGATTACAACTGACGGAGCATGGTTCATACCTTAGGGATATATTACCATGCTCTGACCGTTGGCACTAGGCGATAACAACTGACGGAGCATGGATAATACCTCAGGGATATATTACCATGCTCTGACCGATGTCACAAGATGATAACAACTGACGGAGCATGGTTCATACCTTAGGATATATAACCATGCTCTGACCGTTGTCACTAGACGAAAACAAATGACGGAGTATGGATCATACCTTAGGTATAGATTACAATGCTCTGACCGTTGTCATGAGACGATTACAACTGACGAGCATGGTTCATACCTTAGGGATATATTACTATGCTCTGACCGTTGTCTCTAGACGATTACAACTGACGGAGCATGTTTCATACCTTAGGGATATATTACCATGCTCTGACCGTTGTCACTAGATGATAACAACTGACGGAGCATGGTTCATACCTTAAGGATATATTACCATGCTCTGACCATTGTCACTAGACAATAATAAACAACTGACGGAGCATGGTTCATACCTTAGGGATATATTACCATGCTCTGACCGTTGTAATGAGACGATAACAACTGACGGACCATGGTTCATACCTTAGGGATATATAACCGTGCTCTGACAGTTGTCACTAGATGATAACAACTGACGGAGCATGGTTCATACCTTAGGGATATATTATCATGCTCTGACCGTTGTCACTAGATGATGACAACTGACGGGGCATGGTTAATATCGTTGGGATATATTACCATGCTCTGACAGTTGTTATGAGACGATAACAACTGACGGAGCATGGTTCATACCTTAGGGATATATTACCATGCTCTGACAGTTGTCACTAGTTGATAACAACTGCCAGAGCATGGTTCATACCTTAGGGATATATTACCATGCTCTGACCGTTGTCACTAGATGATGAATACTGACGGAGCATGGTTTATACCTTAGGGATATATTACCATGCTCTTACCGTTGTCATGAGACGATAACAACTGACGGAGCATGATTCATACCTTAAGGATATATTACCATGCTCTGACCGTTGTCACTAGACAATAACAACTGACGGAGCATGGTTCATATCTTAGGGATATATTAGCATGCTCTGACCGCTGTCATGAGATGATAACAACTGACGGAGCATGGTTCATACCTTAGGGATATATTACCATGCTCTGACCGTTGTCACTAGACGATAACAACTGACGGAGCATGTTTCATACCTTCAGGATGAATAACCATGCTCTGACCGTTGTCATAGGACCATGAAAACTGTCGGAGCATGTTTCATACCTACGAGATGAATAACCATGCTCTGACCGTTCTCATGAGTTGATGACAACTAACGGAGCATGTTTCATACCTTAGGGATGAAAACCCATGCTATGACCGTTGTCATGTAACGATGACAACTGTCGGAGCATGTTTCATATCTAAGAGATGAATAACCATGCTCTGACCGTTGTCATGAGACGATGACAACTAACGGTGCATGTTGCATACCTTAGAGATGAATAACCATGCTCTGATCATTGTCATGAGACGTTGACAACTGTCGGAGCATGTTTCATACCTTAGAGATGAATAACCATGCTCTGACCGTTGTAATGTCACGGTGACAACTGACGGAGCCTGTTTAATACCTTAGAGATGAATAACCATGCTCTGACCGTTGTCATGAGACGATGTCAACTGTCGGAGCATGTTTCATACCTTAGAGATAAAAAACCATGCTCTGACCGTTGTCATGAGGCGATGACAACTGTCAGAGCATGTTTCATACCTAAGAGATGAATAACCATGCTCTGACCGTTGTCATGAGACGATGTCAACTGTCGGAGCATGTTTCATACCTTCAGGATGAATAACCATGCTCTGACCGTTGTCATGAGACGATGACAACTGACGGAGCCTGTTTAATACCTTAGAGATGAATAACCATGCTCTGACCGTTGTCATGAGACGATGTCAACTGTCGGAGCATGTTTCATACCTTAGAGATGAAAAACCATGCTCTGACCGTTGTCATGAGGCGATGACAACTTTCGGAGCATGTTTCATACCTTAGAGATGAATAACCATGCTCAGACCGTTGTCATGAGACGATGTCAACTGACGGAGCATGGTTCATATCTTAGGGATATATTACCATGCTCTGACCGTTGTCACTAGACGATAACAAGTGACGGAGCATGGTTTATACCTTAGGGATATATTACCATGCTCTGACCGTTGTCACTAGACGATAACAACTGACAGAGCATGTTTCATACCTTAGAGATATATTACCATGCTCTGACCGTTGTCACTAGATGATAAAAACTGACGGAGCATGGTTCATACCTTAAGGATATATTACCATGCTCTGACCGTTGTCACTAGACGATAACAAACAACTGACGGAGCATGGTTCATACCTTAGGGATATATTACCATGCTCTGACCGTTGTAATGAGACGATAACAACTGACGGACCATGGTTCATACCTTAGGGATATATAACCGTGCTCTGACAGTTGTCACTAGATGATAACAACTGACGGAGCATGGTTCATACCTTAGGGATATATTATCATGCTCTGACCGTTGTCACTAGATGAAGACAACTGACGGAGCATGGTTCATACCTTAGAGAAAAATAACCATGCTCTGACCGTTGTCATGAGATGATGGCAACTGACAGAGCAAGACTCATACTTGAGGGGGTATCATCATACTTTGACCGTTGTCATGAGGCGATACAACTGACAGATCATTTTTCATAACAAAGGGATATATAACCATGCTCCGACCGTTGCCATGAGACGATGACAACTGACAGAGCATGCCTTATACCTTAGGGATGAATAAACATGCCCTCTCCGCTGTCATGAGATGATGGCAACTGACAGCTTATGACTCATACTTGAGGGGGTATAATCATACTCTGACCGTTGTTATGAGACGATAACAACTGACGGAGCCTGTTTCATACCTAAGAGATATAGATCCATGCTCCGACCGATATCATGAGACAAAAACAACTGACGGAGCATAATTTGTACCTTTGGAATGTATAACATGCTCTGTCTGTTGTCATGAGGCGAAGACAACTTGTTGGACATGTTTCAAAGATATATGATATATTTCATGCACCATGCTCTGACTGTTGTCATGAGACGATGGCAACTGACGGAGCATGATTCATACCTTAGGGATAAATAACCATGCTCTGAACGTTGTGATGAGACATAGACAACTGACAGAGCAGGTTTCATACCTTTGGGATGTATAGCCATGCTCTGTCCGTTGTCATGAGACGATGACAACTGACGGAGCATGATTGATACCTTAGGGATCTATTACCATGCTCTGACCGTTGTCATAAGACGATGGCAACTGACGGAGCATGTTTCATACATGAGTGGTATATTTCCATGCTCTGACCGTTGTCATAAGATGATGAGACCTGACAGAGCATGTTACATAACTTAGAGAAAAATAACCATGCTCTGACCGTTGTCATGAGATGTTGGCAACTGACAGAGCATGACTCATACTTGAGGGGGTGTAATCATACTCTTACCGTTGTCATGAGACGAAGACAACTTGTGGGGCATGATTCATATCTTTGGGATGTATAACCATGCTTTGTCCGTTGTCATGAGGCGAAGACAACTTGCGGGGCATGTTTTTAAAGATATGATATATTACCATGCTCTCACCGTTGTCATGAGACGATGACAACTGACTGAGCATGTTTCATACCTTAGAGATGAATAACCGTGCTCTGGCCGTTGTCATGAGATGATGGCAACTGACAGAGCATGACTCATTCTTGAGAGGGTATAATCATACTCTGACCGTTGTCATGTGATGATGACAACTGACGGAGCATGTTTCATACATGAATGATATATTACCCTGCTCTGACTGTTGTCATGAGATGAAGACAACTGACAAAGAATTTTTCATACCATATGGATATAGATTACATCAACCGAAAAAAGAAGGTACCACAGGTGCATTCGCGAGAACATGTCCACTTTCACAAGGAGGCACTATTGTGGCACTTGAGTGTATAAACCATCACTTGGTGGTACTACAGCGACAGTTGAATGCGTTTATAAAACTAGGAGGCACAACAGTGGCATTGGAATATATTAAAAAGCAAAAGGAGGCACTATAAATAGGACTTGAGTACATGTACCTATACTACGAGCACCTACGATTGCACTTTAGTACACGTACAATCACAAGGATACACTACTTTGTGGCACCTGAGTGTTTATATCATCACAAGGTGACACTACAGTGACACTTCAATACATGCACCTTCACTAAGAGGCACTAAAGATACAATTGGACACATGTACCTTCACTAGGAGCACTACAGTGCCACCTCAGATCACGTAGGAGGCACTACAGTGACACTCGAGTATATATATATCATCACTAGGTGGCAGTACAGTGACACTAGAGTATGTGCATCTTCTCAAGGAGGCACTACATTAACGCTTAGGCATATGTTCTTCACTAGGAGGTGCTACATTGACAGCTGAGAACATATACCTTCACTTGGAGACATTTCAGTTACTCTTGAGTTTGTTTATCATCACTATGTGGCACTACAGTGACGCGTGAGTATATGCAAGTTGCCAATGAGGCACTACAGTGACACTTGGGCACATCTACATTTGCTAGAAGGTATTTCAGTGACACTTGAGTGTGTATAACATCACCGGATGGCACTTTTGTGACATGCACTATCTTTATGAGGCACTACAGTAATCTTTGAGAAGATTTATCATTGCTAGGAGGCACTTCAGTGACACTTGAGTACATGTATCTTCACTACCTTCACTGTTATGCAGCACATAAACACTTGGGTGAACGTACTTTAACCACGAGCAACCACAATGACGTTTGGGTGCTTGTATCGTCACTAGTAGGTACTACAGATACGCTTGAGTATATAACCTTCACTAGAAGGCACTATAGTGACACTTGATTACAAAAACCATCGATATGAGGCATTACCGTGACACTTGAGAGCATGCACCTTCACTAGGATTTGCTACAGTAGCACTTGAGGGCACATATCTTCACTAGGATGTGCTACAGTAACACTTGAGTGCACATATCTTCACTAGGATGAACTACAGTGGCACGTGAGCGTATATACCAGCACTAGGAGGCACTAATATTAAAGTGTCACTGTAGTGCTAAGTTATGACTGTACATGTACTAAATTGTCTTTGTAGTGCCTCCTTGTGATGATTAAAATAGTCATGTGTCAATGTAGTGCCTCCTAGTGATAGTATATGTACATGAATATCACCGTAGAGCCCATAGTGAGATACTTGTGCTCAAGTGTCACTGCAGTGGTTTTTAGTGATGATGTATCTTCTCCAATTGTCAATGTAGTGCATCCTACTGTTGATGCATTTTCTGAAACGTATATGTAGTGCCCTTAGTGAAGAAAGTTGCAATCAAGTGTTACTGTAGCACCTCCTGGTAAGGTGACAATGCATACACTCAAGTGTCATTTTAGTGCCCACTATTGATTGTAAATATATCCAATTCTAACTGTAGTGCATCAAAAGGAAGGTTCATGCACTCAAGTGTCACTCTAGTGTATACTTGTGATTGTAAATGTACTCAAGTGTCATTGTAATGCCTCCTAGTGATGGTGAATGTACTCAGGGGGTCGATGTAGTCCCTCTTGGAGATGGTAATTGTACTCAAGTGTCCCTGTAGTGCATCCTAGTGACAATATATGTTCTCAAGTGTCACTGTAGTGTGTCCTAGTGATAAATACTATACTCAAATGTCACTCCTAGTAAAGTTGCATGCACTCAAGTGTATGTGTAATGCTTACTAGTGTTTATAAATGTATCCATGGGTCACTGAAGTGCCTCCTATGTGAGGTATATGTTCTCAAGTGTCACTCTAGTGCCTCCTAGTGATGATGCAAATTCTCAATCGTCACTGTTGTGTACCCTTGTAAGGGTATGTGCACTCAAGGGATACCGTAGTGCCGCCTTAAGAAGGTACATGCACTCAAGTGCCACTGTAGTGCTGTCTAGTGATGGTAAATACACGTATGTGTAACTGTAGTGCCTCTTAATGATGATATATGTACCTAAGTGTCCTTGTAGTGCATCCTGGTGATGGTGCATATACTTAAGTGTAACTGTAGTACATCCTAACGAAGTCAAATGAACTAAGGTGTCACTGTAGTGTCTCATAGTGTAATAGGCACAACGATGACACTTGAGTACATTCATCATCACTGAGAGGCAAAGCAGTGACTCTCGAGTATATGTCTTATAATTAGGAGGCACCACTACTGTGACACTTGAGTACATGAACCTTCTTTAGGAGGCACTACAGTGACACATGGGGAGTATATAGTCCATCACTAGGATGCGCTAGAGTGCCATACTCAAACGTCACTGCAGCACCTCCTAGTGAATATACAAGGTTTTAAGTGTGACTCTAATTGCGATTGTAAATGTACTGAAGTGTCAGTGTAGTACCTCTAATGATAGTACATGTAGTCATGTGCCACTATAATGGCTCCTAGTGAGGATACATGTGTATAAGTGTCGATGTAGTGTGCCTCTTAGTAATGATGCACGTACTCAGGTGTCACCGTAGTGCCTCTTATTGATGATGCATGTACTAAAATATCACTGTAGTGCGTCTGAGCGGAGATAAGAGAACTCAAGTGTTGCTGTAGCACTTCCTGGTGAAAGTACATACACTTTTGTGTGATCTTAGTGCTTACTAGCGGGAGCGCAGTGGCTCAGTGGTAGAGTGCTTGACTCGAGACCGAGGGGCCGCGGGTTCCAGCCTCACTGGCGTCACTACATTGTGGTCCTTGAGCAAGACATACTTATCCTAGCTTAGTACTGGTTCAACCCTGGAAGACCCGTTCCTGTTAAACTGAAAGATTGTTGATGGGACGTAAATAATCAAATCAAACAAACAAAGTGTTTACTAGTGGTTGTAAATGTACCCAATCGTAACTCAAGTGTTACTGTAGCGTCTACTAGTAATTGTAAATGTACTAAAGTGTCACTATATTGCCTCCTAGCGATGGTACATGTACTCAAGTAGCATAATCAGGCCTCCTCGTGATGGTACATGTACTCAAGGGTCATAATAAAGCCTCATTATGATGGTACAGGTACTCAATGGTCACTATCAAGCCTTCTAGTGATGGTACAATCACTCAAGGATCACTATAAAGTCTCCTAGTGATGGTATATGTACTAAATGGTCACTATAAAGGCTCTTAGTGATGGTGCATGTCCTCAAGGGTCACTATACAGCCTCATTGTGCTAGTGCATGTATTATAGAGCTACTATGAAGCCACCTCGTGATGATACATGTACTCAAGGGTGATAATAAAGCCTCCTAGCGTTGGTACATGTACTCAAGGGTCACTAAAAAGCCACCAGTGATGGTATGGGTACTCAAGAGTCACTATAAAGCCTCCTAGTCATGGTACATATACTCAAGCGACACTTTTTAATCTAGTAGTATGGTGCATGTACTCAAGTGTCATAATAGTGACTCTTCATGATGCTACATGTACCCAAAATCGTAATAAAGCCTCCTTGTGATGGTACAGGTACTCACCGGTCATTATAAAGCCTCCATGTGATGTACATGTACCAAAGCGTCACAATAAAGCCTCCTAGTGATGGCATGGGTACTCAATAGTCTACTATAAAGCCTCCTAGTCATGGTAATATACTTGAGTGACACTATTAAGCCTTCTTGTGATGGTACATGTACTCAAAATACACTATAAAGCCTCCTAGTGATGGCACATATACCCAAGGGTCACTAAAAGACTCCTAGTGATGACATATGCAGTTAAGAATCATTATAAAGCCTTCTTGTGATAGTACATGTACTCAAGAATTATTATGAAGCATTCTAGTGATGGTACAAGTACTCAAGGGTCAATATAAAGCCTCCTTGTAATAGTACATGTACTCAAGGGTCACTATAAAGCCGCCTAGTGATGTAGCATAGTCATAAGAGTCACTATAAAGCCACCTTGTTAAGGTATATGTCATCTAGGGTCACTATAAAGCGTCCTACGGATGTAACATGTACTAAATGGGTCACTATAAAGCCTCCTAGTGATGATACATGTACTCAAGGGTCACTATAAAGCCTCCTAGTGATGGTTCATGTATTCAAGAGTCACTATAAAGCCACCTTGTGATTTAACACGTACTAAAGATTCACAATAAAGCCTCCTAGTGCTGGTACATGTACCAGAGCCTCACAATAAAGCCTTCTAGTCATGGAATGGGTACTCAAGGGTCACTATAAAGCCTCCTAGGCGTGGTACATATACTTAAGGGACACTATTAAACCTCCTAGTATGGTCCATGTACTCATGGCCACTATTAAGGCACCTAGTGAAGGTACATGTATTAAAGGGTTACTAAAAAGCCTCCTCGTGATGGTACGCGTACTCAAGGATCACTATTTAGTATTCTTGTGATAGTATATGTAGTAAATGTTCACTATAAATCCTCTGAGTGATTGGACATGTACTCAATGGTAACTATACAGTATCCTTGTGATGGATCATGTATTCTAGAGTCACTATAAAGCTCCCTAGTGATGGTACATGTACTCAAGAGTCACTTTAAGCCTTCTAGTGATGGTATATTTACTCCAGAGTCGCTATAAAGCCTCTTTGTGATGTTGCGTGTACTCAAGAGTCAATATAAAGCATTCTAGTGATGATATGAGTACTCAAGGGGAGGTTTAAAGCCGATAGCGATGGTTTATGTATACAATATTCACTAAAAGCCACCTTGTGTTGGTACATGTACTCAAGGGTCACTATATAGCCTCCTATTGATGGTAAATGTACTCAATGGTCATTATAAAGCCTTTTTGTGACGGTACATGTCCTAAAAACACTATAAAGCCTCCTAGTGATGGCAAGTATACTTAAGAGTCACTTTAAAGCCTAATATTTATTGTATATGTACACAAGGGTCACTAAAAAGAAACATAGTGATGATACATGTACTCAAGTGTCACAATGAAGCTTCCCAGCGATGATACATGTACATAAGTGTCTCTATTAAACCACCTTGTGATGGTACCTGTCCTCAAGGCTAACTATACTCCTCAAAATAATTAAAGGACCAAGATTTTAGAACGCGAGTATAATTAGCTCAAACATTTAAATTCTGTAAAACTTGGCCCAAATCTTTCAGTTCTTTATGTCCATAAATCAAGAATCATTATTAATGATTCCCATGCCTAATTCTGCCATAACTGTGTCTCAAATGCACATACCCTCAAAAACACACTTTCAAAAGGCAGTGGGTGGGGTAAAGAAATTCTTCTGTGGTCATTCGAGTAGAATGAAAGTGACACCAAATTAAACTTTGTTTTAAACAGTTAAGCTTACATGCAAAAAAAATCTTCAAACAGTTTCAATATACTGGGAAGCAAGCATTTTCATCTCTGACAATGGAGTTTTGACATTGTTTTCTTTTCTGAGATCAATGCGTGTACTTGGCCATCAAAAATCAGATTTTCAATCGTCATTCTATGCCATTTAGTGTTAGAAAGATGTCCCGACGATATTTAAAGATTGTCACAGACAAACGCCAAACCTGATGTCTGAATCTATAGTCTGGCTATTACGCCACAGCCAAACGGGGCAATTTTCTCTCACAGGAAGAGGTGGATGGAATTGATGGGATTCAAACACCATAAAAGCATGCGAAAACAGAGATTTCAGCATCTAAAAGCAATTTGCATTCATTTTATGCAGTTCTGTAGTCCATGGATCACACACAAAAAATGACATTCCAATACATTTAGGTCAAGTTTTAAAATGACAAAAAATCCTTGTTATAGTGTTTCCAGGACTTAAGTGACCCCCGTTTTTTGCTAATTATTCTTTAATGGTGATTTTAATTGAAAAATTAATTAGAGAAATGAATTTAGATATATACCGCGTAATTGAATTCATTTTTTCCATATAAATATGAGTTTTTGTATAGGCTGGGATTAGATGGAATTTTGGTGTGTTTTTACTGCTCTTCTTTGAATTAGTCCCCAAGTTAACCCAGCGATATAAATAAAACATGGCTTATACAGATCAGTGGAGATAATTCGTCAGTCCAACAGATAAGAGTGCGTCACAGAGAATTATTTTTCCTATTTCTCAATCAAAATATATGTTGTGTGTACTCAAAACAACCGTCTCGATGATATGATTCTTTTGAGCACCCAAAACACGTGTTCAAACTGATAAAAACAATCGCAATTTTACGCTAAAATTACTTAACTGACCCAATCTTCGTGCATTAAGCTATGATTCACTGCTTATACTGACTCATAAACTTCACTGTACATCTAAAGGCGATGCATTGAAATGGCCTGTGTTAAAAAAAACGATTCAAGTAACAGTATTGTCTGACCCTTAAATAATGGCTGAATTTTCTTTGGAGAGCATCGTTTCCTAAAAATATGTCTTTCAGGAATACAAGTAGGTTATCAAACAGTATGGATCCAGATAATGCCCAACATTTTAACCTGAACTTGCCTTCAGCTGTTGACATAGTTCATCAGCGAAATAACTTTAGCAGGCAAATATTTGATGCTCTTTAAGTTTAATGTATATCCCTAATTCGCTATTTCTCGTCAACTCTCTAATTTGCTTGAATTGTTGTCATAAACTCATTACTTGCTAGTGTCGTCTGCTGATTACCTTTGCGAACAATTTGGACCCAGATCAGGCCCGACAAAACGTCGGGCATGATCTGGATCCAAACTGCTTTGCACTCTACTGATATTCCCGAAAGATCATTTTGGAAAAAGCAACAACAAGAAACAATCTGATTTTGAAAAAAATATTAGCAGACGACAAAATCGTGACAAATTACCTAGTAGGCAAAAAAGAGTCAATGAATTGAAATGGAAGGTGCTACATGTACATGCATGTTTCATGCTTAAGCATTATATTTGCCTGCTTTCAATATGGCACAGTCAAGGACCCCTATAGACTTTTACAATCGTGTGAGTGCGTGTGTGTGTCAAAATAATGACGAGTGAGGTTTGCGGAATAGATATTCGTTGAATCATCGGATATAGATAGTCCTGTAGGCTAGTACACATCATCATAGCAATGCAAATATACCACGTGTATCTATTGTGGTACACATAGGTATATTCACAGGGAAAAACAACTAAGTTATTCTTTTGTACAGGGGACTGGGGCTTCAGTTACAAATAAGGGCGTCTCCCAAAAATAAGTTTTAGTTACGCGGTGTGCATTTAAATCCACATGCTAAGTGCCGTTCTTCTAAGTTCAATTTAAAGCTGTTTAAAAAAAGAAAAACGGGGGTCACTCTTAACCTGGAAACACATTAGTAACATTTTCTACCACTTTCTTTTTGCCGTTTCACTTGGCAATAAGAGGTCAAAGATGTCCGAAAAGTTTAGGCTAGATCGTAAAATTGGTTTTCAAAATACGTTCTACACAAAATGCATCAATGTTATAATTGATAGTATTGGTCCTTCAATTATTTTGAGGAGTATATACGAGGCTTGTCCCAGAAAGTCGTAGACTTTTGTTAAAACACGAGACTGTGTATCAGGAATTCTATGAAATTTGTATGATATTTCTATATACATCACATTAACATTTTGCACAAATATGGGTGGAGTCACAGTTTATATAACAATGTTATGAACCTTTACTTGACTGCATGTCGGCGTGTGCGGAGCACGTCGAATTTTTTGTAATAAAATTCATCTAGTCCAAACATTAGAGTACATTCAATTAAATTTCGCAGTTGTATTTCACACAATGTATTACCTCCTCAACAAGGGACTACTCAAGGTATAGTGTTGAAAATTCAAAACATTTCCCACCGTTGGCATTGATTTTATTGAAGAATTATCATGCCTACTTCATTTTTATTTTTCAGAAAATACAAACGTTATAAGAACGGTGCGGAGCAAAATATAGACTTTCAATATAATTTGGCTAATTAAACTCACAAAATCACGTTCTTCTAATGTTAACTAATTGGCTGAGTAGTCACTAGTATCGTAAAATGGATTTCGTGCAAAACTATTTTAGTAATACCGAAAAAACACGCTCTTTGTCGTCATTTTAACTGAACACATTTTACTTTGCTGTCAGTTATTTTAATAGTAAATATGTTTTCTCGTATGAACTCTAAAAGATGCGCTTGTTTGTTTGCTAAACATACCTAAACTAAATACTAAATCATTACTTGAACTAGGAAAGCTTACTTATCAAACAGATTGCAATGTTAATACAGTTAGAGCTTATATAAAAGGAGTATAGACAAAACATTTGACCACCCCTCTCTGAAAATAAAGCAAAATAATTTGTGACGTGCTCCGCACACGCTGACACACAGTCACGTGCATAACTTTGTTATTTAAAGTGTGATTCCACCCATATTTGTACAAAATATTTATGAAATGTATATAAAAATATCAGACACTTTGCAGAGAATTCCTGATACACAGTCTCGTGTTATAACAAAAGTCTACGAATTTCTGGGACAACCCTCGTATAGCCTTTTAGTGATATTACATGTAGTTAAGTGTCAGTATAAAGCCACCTAGTGATGGTACATGTACTCAAGGATCACTATAAATCCTCCGAGTGATTGTACATGTACATAAGTGTCACTATAAAGCCACTTTGTGGTAGTACATGTACAAAAGGATCACTATATAGCCTTCTAGAGATGGTACATGTACTCATGGTTCACTATAAAGCCTTCTTGTGTTGGTACATGTACTCAAGAGACACTATAAAGCCTCCTAGTGATGGTACCGATAATCAAGGGTCACTATTAAGCATCCTAGTGATGATACATGTACTGAAGAGACACTATAAACACTCCTAGTGATGATACTTGTGTTTAAGAATCGCTATATAGTCTCTTAATTATGGTACATGTACTCAAGGGTCATTATAAAGCCTCCTATGGATAGTACATGTACTGAAGTGTCACTATAAAGCCACCTAGTGATGGTACATGTACTCAAGAGACACTATAGAGTCTCCTAGTGATGGTACCGATAATCAAGGGTCACTATAAAGCCTCCTAGTGATGGTACATGTACTCAAGAGCCACTTTAAAGCCTTCTAGTGATGAAACATGTACTCAAGAATCGCTATATAGTCTCTTACTTATGGTACATGTACTCAAGGGTCATTATAAAGCCTCCTATTGATAGTACATATACTGAAGTGTCACTGTGAAGCCACCTAGTGATGGTGCATGTACTCAAGAGACACTATAAAACCTCCTATTGATGGTACGCATACTCAAGGTTCACTATTAAGCCTCACATATACTCATTGGTCCCTATAAAGAATCTCTGTGATGGTACATTTACTCAAGAGTGACTATAAATCATCATAGTGATAGTACATGCGCTCAACGGTCACTATTAAGCATCCTAATCGTTGTAGATGTACTCAAAGATCACTACAAAGCCACCTAGTGAAGGCATAGGTACTCAAGGGTCACTATCAAGCATCCTAATGATGATACAAACACTCAAGTGCCACTATAGATCCTCCTTGTGATGGTACATGTACTCAAGAGTCACTATGAAATCTCCAAGTGATAGCACATGTGCTCAGGGGTAATTTGAAGACTCATTGTGACGGTGCATGTATTCAAGTGTCACTGTAAGGCCTCCTATTGATGGTACATGCACTCAAGGTCACTATTAAGTTATCATTCATGACAACGGACAGAGCATGGTAATTTATCTCTAAGGTATGAAACAGGCTCCGTCAGTTGTCATTGTCTCATGACAACGGTCAAAGCATGGTAATATACCATTCATTTAACAAACTTGTTCTGTCAGTTGTCATCGTCTCATGACAACGGTCAGATCACGGCAATATATCATTCATCTATGAAGCAATCTGCGTCAGTTGTAATCGCCTCATGACAGCATACAGAGCATTGTTATGCTCTAAGTTATGAAACATGCTCTGCCAGTTGTCATTGTCTTATGACAACGGTCAGAGCATGGTAATATATCATTCATCTTTGAAACATGTTCTGTCAGTTGTCATCGTCTCATGACAACGGACATAGCATGATTATAAATACCTAAGGTATGAAACATGCTCCGTCAGTTGTCATCATCTCATGACAACAGTCAGAGCATGGTAATATATCTCTAAGGTATCAATCATGCTCCGTCAGTTGTCATCGGCTCATTAAAACGGTCAGAGCATGGTGATATATATCACTCAAGTAAGAAACATGCTCCGTCAGTTGCCATCGTCTTATGACAACGGTCAGAGCATGGTAATATATCATTCATGTATGAAATAGTTCTGTCAATTGCCATCGTCTCATAACAACGAACAGAGCATAATTATTCATCCCTAAGGTATGAAACTTGCTCTGTCAGTTACCATCGTCTCATGATAATGGCCAGAGCATGGTAATATATTCCTAAGGTATGATTCATGCTCCGTCAGTTGTCATCGTCTCATGACAACGGTTAGTTTATGGTAATATATCATTCATGTCAATTATCGTCGTCTCATTACAATAGACAGAGCATGGTTATTAATCACTAAGATATGCAATATGCTCTGTCGGTTGTCATCGTCCCATGACACCGCTCAGAGCATGGTGATACGCCCTCAAGTATGAAACATGCTTTGCCAGTTGGCATGGTCTGATAACAACGGTCAGGGGATGGCAATGTATTTCTCAGTCATGAAACATGCTCCGTCAGTTGTCATCGTTTCATAGCAACCGTCGGAGAATGGTAATGTGTTCCTCAGGTATGACGCATGCTCCATCAGTTTTCATCGTCTCATGATAAAGGACAGAGCATGGTTATTCATCCAAAATATATGCAATATGCTCTGTCAGTTGTCATCGCCCAATGACATCGGTCAGAGCAAGGTGATACCCCCTCAAGTATCAGATATGACCCATCAGTTGTCATCGTCAGAGCTTGGTTATACATCCCTAAGGTATGAAATTTTCTGTCGGTTTTCATTGTCTAATGACAACGGTCAGAGTTTGATGATAACCTATCAAGTATGAGTCATTCTTTGTCAGTTGCCATCATCTCATGACAACGGCAGAAATTTGTGATATTCACTCAGGTATATAACATGCTCCGTCAGTTGCTACCGTCTCATGGCAGTGGTCAGAGAATGGAAATGTATTTAAAGCATGAAACAGGCTCCCTTAGTTGTCATCGTCAAATGACAACAGTCAGAGCATGGTTATTCATCCCTGAGGTATGAATCATGCTCTGTCAGTTACCATCGTCTCATGACAACGGTCAGAGCATAGTAATGTATTGCACAGGTATGAAACATGCTCCGTCAGTTTTCATCGTCTCATGAAAACGGACAGAGCATGGTTATTCACTCCTAAGATATGCAACATGCTCTGTCAGTTGTCATCGTCTCATGACAACGGTCATAGCACATGGTAATATATCCCTCATGTATGAATCGGTGGTGTAATAACAACGGATTGAGCATGGCTATTAATACCTAAGGTTATGAATCATGCTCCGTCTGTCGTAATCGTCTCATAACAAGGGTCAGAGCATGGTGATGTATTCATCAGGTATGAAACATGCTCCGTCAGTTGTCATCGCCTAAGGACAACGGACAGAGCATGGTTATACATCCCTAAGGTATGAAATCTGCTCTGTCAGTTGTCATCGTCTCATAACAACGGTAAGAGCATGGTTAATCATCCCTGAGGAATGAAACATGCTCCGTCAGTTGTCATCGTCTCATGACAACGGTCAAAGCTTGGTGAAATATACCTCAAGTATGAAACATGCTCCGTCAGCTGTCATCGTCTCATGACAACGGTCAGAGGATGTTGAAATATCCCTCAAGTATGAAGAATGCTCCGTCAGTTGTCATCTTCTTATGACAACGGTCAGAGCATGGTAGTATCTCCCTCGTGTATGAAACAAGCTCCGTCAGTTTTCATCGTCTCATGACAACGGACAGAGCATGGTTATTCATCCCTAAGATATGCAACTTGCTCTGTCAGTTGTCATCGTCCAATGACAACGGTCAGAGCAGGGTGATACCCCCCTCAAGAATGAAACATGCTCGGTCAGCTGTCATAGTCTCATGACAACGGTCAGAACATGGAAGTGTATTTGTCAGGTATGATACATGCTCCGTCAGTTGTCATTGTCTCATGCCAATGGTCGGAGCAAAGTTATTCATCCCTTAGGTATGAAGCATGCTCCGTCAGTTGTCATCGTCTCATGACAACGGTCAGAACATGGTTATATATCCCTGAAGTATCAAAAAACATAGTCTGTCAGTAGTCATCGTCTCATGACAACGGTCAGAGCATGGTGAAATATCCCTCAAGTATAGTATGAAACATGCTCCGTCAGTTGTCATCGTCTCATGACAACGGTCAGAGCATGGTTATATATCATTCATGAATGAAACATGCTCTGTCCGTTGTCTTTGCCTTATAACAACGGACAAAGCTTGGTTATACATCCCAAAGGTTTGAAACATGCTCCGTCAGTTGTCATCATCTCAAGACAACGGTCAGAGCATGGTAAAATATCCCTCATATATAAAAATGCTCCGTCAGTTGTCATAGTCACATGACAACGGTCAGAGCATAGTAATATATCACTCATGTGCGAAACATCCTCCGTCAGTTGTCATCAACTCATGACAACGGTCAGAGCATGGCAATATATCCGTCATGTATAAAACATGAACCTTCAGTTGTCATCGTCTCCTGACAACAGTCAGAGCATTGTAATATATCCCTTAAGTATCAAGCATACATGGTAATATATCCCTCGTGTATAAAACATGCTCTGTCACTTGTCATCGTCTCACGACAACGGTCAGAGCATGGTGATATATACATAAAGTATGAAACATGCTCCGTCAGTTGTCATCGTCAAAAAACAACGGTCAGAGCATGGTTTTATATCCCTTTGGTATGAACCATGCTCCGTCAGTTGTTATCGTCTCATGACAACGGTCAGAGCATGGTAATATATCCCTAAAAACCTTTTTCTGTAAGCTGTTATCGTCTCATGACAACGGTCAGAGCATGGTAATATATCCCTAAGGTATGAACCATGATCCGTCAGCTGTTATCGTCTCATGACAACGGTCAGAGCATGGTTATATATCCCTAAGGTATGAACCATACTCCGTCAGTTGTAATCGTCTAGTGACAACGGTCAGAGCATGGTAATATATCCCTAAGGTATGAACCAGGCTCCGTCAGTCGTTATCATCTCATGACAACGGTCAGAGCATGATTATGTATCCCTAACGTATGAACCATGCTCCGTTAGTTGTTATCGTCTAGTGACAACGGTCAGAGCATGGTAATATATCCCTAAGGTATGAACCATGCTCTGTCAGTTGTTATCGTCTAGGAACAACGGTCAGAGCATGGTAATATATCCCTAAGGTATGAACCATGCTTCGTCATTTGTCATTATCTAGTGACAACGGTCAGAGCATGGTAATATATCCCTAAGGTATGAACCATGCTCCGTCAGTTGTTATCATCTAGTGACAATGGTCAGGGCATTAAATATATCCCTAAGATATGAACAATGCTAAGTCAATTGTTATCGTCTAGTGACAACGGTCAGAGCATTGTAATATATCCCTAAGAAATAACTGATGCTCTGTAAGCTGTTATCGTCTAGTGACAACGGTCAGAGCATGGTAATATATCCCTAAGGTACGAACCATGCTCCGTCAGTTGCTATCATCTCATGACAGCGGTCAGAGCATGGTTATACATTCCTAAGATATGAACCATGCTCTGTCAGTTGTTGTCATCTAGTGACAACGGTCAGAGCATGGTATTATATCCCTAAGGTATGAACCATGCTCCGTCAGTTGTTATCGTCTCATGGCAACGGTAAGAGCATGGTAATATATCCCTAAGGTATGAACCATGCTCCGTCAGTTGTGATCGTCTAGTGACAACGGTCAGAGCATGTTAATATATCTCTAAGGTATAAATCATGCTCCGTCAGTTGTTATCGTCTCATGACAACGGTCAGAGCATGGTAAAATGACCCTAAGGTATGAACCATGCTCGGTCAGTTGTTATCGTCTCATGACAACTGTCAGAGCATGGTAATATATCCCTTAGATATGAACCATGCTCCGTCAGTTGTTATCGTCTAGTGACAACGGTCAGAGCATGGTAATATATCCCTAAGGTATGAACCATGCTCCGTCAGTTGTCATCATCTAGTGACAACGGTCAAAGCATGGATATATATCCCTAAGGTATGAACTATCGTCCGTCAGTTGTTATCGTCTCATGACAACGGTCAGAGCATGGTCATATATCCCTAAGGTATGAACCATGCTCCGTCAGTTGTTATTGTCTCTTGACAACGGTCAGAGCATGGTAATCTATACCTAAGGTATGACCCATACTCCGTCAGTTGTTATCGTCTAGTGACAACGGTCAGAGCATGGTAATATATCCTTATGTATGAACCATTCTCCATCAGTTGTTATCATCTAGTGACAACGGTCAGAGCATGGTTATATATCCCTAAGGTATGAACGATCGTCCGTCAGTTGTTATCGTCTCATGACAACGGTCAGAGCATGGTAATATATCCCTAAGGTATGAACCATGCTCCGTCTGTTGTTATCATCTAGTGACAACGGTCAGAGCATTGTAATATATCCCTAAGGTATGAACCATGCTCCGTCAGTTGTTATCGTCTCATGACAACGGTCAGAGCAAGGTAATATATCCCTAAGATATGAACCATGCTCCGTCAGTTGTTATCGTCTCATAACAACGGTCATAGCATCGTAATATATCCCTTAGGTATGAACCATGCTCCGTCAGTTGTCATCATCTTGTGACAACGGTCAGAGCATGGTTATATATCCCTAAGGTATGAACCATGCTCTGTCACTAATTATCGTCTCTTGACAACGTTCAGAGCATGGTAATATATCCCTATGGTATGAACCATGCTCCGTCAGTTGTTATCGTCTCATAACAACTGTCAGAGCATGGTAATATATCCCTACGATCTTAACCATGCTCCGTCAGTTGTTATCGTCTAGTGACAATGGTCAGAGCATGGTAATATATCGCTAAGATATGAACCATGCTCCGTCTGTTGTCATCATCTAGGGACAACGGTCAGAGCATGATTATATATCCCTAAGGTATGAACCATGCTCCGTTAGTTGTTATCATCTAGTGACAACGGTCAGAGCATGGTTATATATCCCTAAGGTATGAACCATGCTCCATCAGTTGTTATCGTCTAGTGACAACGGTCAGAGCATGGTAATATATCCCAAAGGTATGAACCATGCTCCGTCAGTTGTTTGTTATCGTCTAGTGACAACGGTCAGAGCATGGTAATATATCCCTAAGGTATGAACCATGCTCCGTCAGTTGTTATCATCTAGTGACAATGGTCAGAGCATGGTTATATACCCCTAAGGTATGAACCATGCTCCGTCAGTTGTTATCGTCTAGTGACAACGGTCAGAGCATGGTAATATATCCCCAAGGTATGAACCATGCTCCGTCAGTTGTTATCGTCTAGTGACAACGGTCAGAGCATGGTAATATATCCCTAAGGTATGAACCATGCTCCGTCAGTTGTAATCGTCTCATGACAACGGTCAGAGCATGGTAATATATACCTAAGGTATGATCCATACTCCGTCAGTTGTTATCGTCTATTGACAACAGTCAGAGCATTGTTATATATCCTAAGGTATGAAACATGCTCCGTCAGTTGTTATCGTCTCATGACAACGGTCAGAGCATGGTAATATATCCCTAAGGTATGAACCATGCTCCGTCAGATGTTATCGTTAAGTGACAATAGTCAGAGCATTGTAATATATCCCTTAGGTATGAACCATGCTCTGTCAGTTGTTATCGTCTCATGACAACGGTCAGAGCATGGTAATATATCCCTAAGGTATGAACCATGCTCCGTCAGTTGTTATTATCTTGTGACAACGGTCAGAGCATGGTAATATATCCCTGAGATATCATCCATGCTCCGTCATTTGTTATCGTCTAGTGACAACGGTCAGAGCATGGTAATATATCCCTACGGTATGAAACATGCTCTGTCAGTTGTTATCGTCTATTGACAACGGTCAGGACATGGTTATATATCCCTAAGATATGAACCATGCTCCGTCAGTTGTTATCATCTAGTGAAAACGGTCAGAGCATGGTAATATATCCCTTAGGTATGAACCATGCTCCGTCAGTTGTTATCGTCTCATGACAACTGTCAGAGCATGGTAATATATCCCTACGATACTAACCATGTTCCGTCAGTTGTTATCGTCTAGTGACAACTGTCAGAGCATGGTAATATATCCCTAAGGTATGAACCATGTTCCGTCAGTTGTCATCATCTAGTGACAACGGTCAGAGCATGGTAATATATCCCTAAGGTATGAACCATGCTCCTTCAGTTCTTATCATCTAGTGACAACGGTCAGAGCATGGTTATATATCCCTAAGGTATGAAACATCGTCCGTCAGTTGTTATCGTCTCATGACAACGGTCAGAGCATGGTAATATATCCTTAAGGTATGAACCATGCTCCGTCTGTTGTTATCATCTAGTGACAACGGTCAGAGCATTGTAATATATCCCTAAGGTATAAACCATGCTCCGTCAGTTGTTATCGTCTCATGACAACGGTCAGAGCAAGGTAATATATCTCTAAGATATGAACCATGCTCCGTCAGTTGTTATCGTCTCATAACAACGGTCAGAGCATGGTAATATATCCCTTAGGTATGAACCATGGTCCGTCAGTTGTCATCATCTTGTGACAACGGTCAGAGCATGGTAATATATCCCTAAGGTATGAACCATGCTCCGTCACTAGTTATCGTCTCATGACAACGTTCAGAGCATGGTAATATATCCCTAAGGTATGAACCATGTTCCGTCAGTTGTTATCGTCTCATAACAACTGTCAGAGCATGGTAATATATCCCTACGATCTTAACCATGCTCCGTCAGTTGTTATCGTCTAGTGACATAGGTCAGAGCATGGTAATATATCCCTAAGGTATGAACCATGCTCCGTCTATTGTCATCATCTAGTGACAACGGTCAGAGCATGATTATATATCCCTAAGGTATGAACCATGCTCCGTTAGTTGTTATCATCTAGTGACAACGGTCAGAGCATGGTTATCTATCCCTAAGGTATGAACCATGCTCCATCAGTTGTTATCGTCTAGTGACAACGGTCAGAGCATGGTAATATATCCCTAAGGTATGAACCATGCTCCGTCAGTTGTTTGTTATCGTCTAGTGACAACGGTCAGAGCATGGTAATATATCCCTAAGGTATGAACCATGCTCCGTCAGTTGTTATCATCTAGTGACAATGGTCAGAGCATGGTTATATACCCCTAAGGTATGAACCATGCTCCGTCAGTTGTTATCGTCTAGTGACAACGGTCAGAGCATGGTAATATCCCTAAGGTATGAACCATGCTCCGTCAGTTGTTATCGTCTAGTGACAACGATCAGAGCATGGTAATATATCCCTAAGGTATGAACCATGCTCCGTCAGTTGTAATCGTCTCATGACAACGGTCAGAGCATGGTAATCTATATCTAAGGTATGATCCATACTCCGTCATTTGTTATCGTCTATTGACAACGGTCAGAGCATGGTTATATATCCTAAGGTATGAACCATGCTCCGTCAGTTGTTATCGTCTCATGACAACGGTCAGAGCATGGTAATATATCCCTATGGTATGAACCATGCTCCGTCAGATGTTATCGTTAAGTGACAATGGACAGAGCATGGTAATATATCCCTTAGGTATGAACCATGCTCTGTCAGTTGTTATCGTCTCATGACAACGGTCAGAGCATGGTAATATATCCCTAAGGTATGAACCATGCTCCGTCAGTTGTTATTATCTTGTGACAACGGTCAGAGCATGGTAATATATCCCTGAGGTATTATCCATGCTCCGTCATTTGTTATCGTCTAGTGACAACGGTCAGAGCTTGGTAATATATCCCTAAGGTATGAAACATGCTCTGTCAGTTGTTATCGTCTATTGACAACGGTCAGGACATGGTAATATATCCCTAAGATATGAACCATGCTCCGTCAGTTGTTATCATCTAGTGACAACGGTCAGAGCATGGTAATATATCCCTAAGGTATGAACCTTGCTCCGTCAGTTGTTATCGTCTCATGACAACTGTCAGAGCATGGTAATATATCCCTACGATATTAACCGTGCTCCGTCAGTTGTTATCGTCTAGTGACAACTGTCAGAGCATGGTAATATATCCCTAAGGTATGAACCATGCTCCGTCAGTTGTCATCATCTAGTGACAACGGTCAGAGCATGGTTATATATCCCTAAGGTATGAACCATGCTCCTTCAGTTCTTATCATCTAGTGACAACGGTCAGAGCATGGTTATATATCCCTTAGGTATGAACCATGGCCCGTCAGTTGTTATCGTCTCATGACAACGGTCAGAGCAGGGTAATATATCCCTAATGTGTGATCCATGCTCCGTCAGTTGTTTGTTATCATCTAGTGACAACGGTCAGAGCATGGTAATATATCCCTAAGGTATGAACCATCTCCGTCAGTTGTTATCGTCTAGTGACAACGGTCAGAGCATGGTAATATATCCCTAAGGTATGAACCATGGTCCGTCAGTTGTCATCATCTTGTGACAACGGTCAGAGCATGGTAATATATCCCTAAGGTATGAACCATGCTCCGTCACTAGTTATCGTCTCATGACAACGTTCAGAGCATGGTAATATATCCCTAAGGTATGAACCATGCTCCGTCAGTTGTTATCGTCTCATAACAACTGTCAGAGCATGGTAATATATCCCTACGATCTTAACCATGCTCCGTCAGTTGTTATCGTCTAGTGACATAGGTCAGAGCATGGTAATATATCCCTAAGGTATGAACCATGCTCCGTCTGTTGTCATCATCTAGTGACAACGGTCAGAGCATGATTATATATCCCTAAGGTATGAACCATGCTCCGTTAGTTGTTATCATCTAGTGACAATGGTCAGAGCATGGTTATATATCCCTAAGGTATGAACCATGCTCCATCAGTTGTTATCGTCTAGTGACAACGGTCAGAGCATGGTAATATATCCCTAAGGTATGAACCATGCTCCGTCAGTTGTTTGTTATCGTCTAGTGACAACGGTCAGAGCATGGTAATATATCCCTAAGGTATGAACCATGCTCCGTCAGTTGTTATCATCTAGTGACAATGGTCAGAGCATGGTTATATACCCCTAAGGTATGAACCATGCTCCGTCAGTTGTTATCGTCTAGTGACAACGGTCAGAGCATGGTAATATCCCTAAGGTATGAACCATGCTCCGTCAGTTGTTATCGTCTAGTGACAACGATCAGAGCATGGTAATATATCCCTAAGGTATGAACCATGCTCCGTCAGTTGTAATCGTCTCATGACAACGGTCAGAGCATGGTAATCTATATCTAAGGTATGATCCATACTCCGTCAGTTGTTATCGTCTATTGACAACGGTCAGAGCATGGTTATATATCCTAAGGTATGAACCATGCTCCGTCAGTTGTTATCGTCTCATGACAACGGTCAGAGCATGGTAATATATCCCTAAGGTATGAACCATGCTCCGTCAGATGTTATCGTTAAGTGACAATGGACAGAGCATGGTAATATATCCCTTAGGTATGAACCATGCTCTGTCAGTTGTTATCGTCTCATGACAACGGTCAGAGCATGGTAATATATCCCTAAGGTATGAACCATGCTCGGTCAGTTGTTATTATCTTGTGACAACGGTCAGAGCATGGTAATATATCCCTGAGGTATTATCCATGCTCCGTCATTTGTTATCGTCTAGTGACAACGGTCAGAGCATGGTAATATATCCCTAAGGTATGAAACATGCTCTGTCAGTTGTTATCGTCTATTGACAACGGTCAGGACATGGTAATATATCCCTAAGATATGAACCATGCTCCGTCAGTTGTTATCATCTAGTGACAACGGTCAGAGCATGGTAATATATCCCTAAGGTATGAACCATGCTCCGTCAGTTGTTATTATCTTGTGACAACGGTCAGAGCATGGTAATATATCCCTGAGGTATTATCCATGCTCCGTCATTTGTTATCGTCTAGTGACAACGGTCAGAGCTTGGTAATATATCCCTAAGGTATGAAACATGCTCTGTCAGTTGTTATCGTCTATTGACAACGGTCAGGACATGGTAATATATCCCTAAGATATGAACCATGCTCCGTCAGTTGTTATCATCTAGTGACAACGGTCAGAGCATGGTAATATATCCCTAAGGTATGAACCATGCTCCGTCAGTTGTTATCGTCTCATGACAACTGTCAGAGCATGGTAATATATCCCTACGATATTAACCGTGCTCCGTCAGTTGTTATCGTCTAGTGACAACTGTCAGAGCATGGTAATATATCCCTAAGGTATGAACCATGCTCCGTCAGTTGTCATCATCTAGTGACAACGGTCAGAGCATGGTTATATATCCCTAAGGTATGAACCATGCTCCTTCAGTTCTTATCATCTAGTGACAACGGTCAGAGCATGGTTATATATCCCTTAGGTATGAACCATGGCCCGTCAGTTGTTATCGTCTCATGACAACGGTCAGAGCATGGTAATATATCCCTAATGTGTGATCCATGCTCCGTCAGTTGTTTGTTATCATCTAGTGACAACGGTCAGAGCATGGTAATATATCCCTAAGGTATGAACCATCTCCGTCAGTTGTTATCGTCTAGTGACAACGGTCAGAGCATGGTAATATATCCCTAAGGTATGAACCATGGTCCGTCAGTTGTCATCATCTTGTGACAACGGTCAGAGCATGGTAATATATCCCTAAGGTATGAACCATGCTCCGTCACTAGTTATCGTCTCATGACAACGTTCAGAGCATGGTAATATATCCCTAAGGTATGAACCATGCTCCGTCAGTTGTTATCGTCTCATAACAACTGTCAGAGCATGGTAATATATCCCTACGATCTTAACCATGCTCCGTCAGTTGTTATCGTCTAGTGACATAGGTCAGAGCATGGTAATATATCCCTAAGGTATGAACCATGCTCCGTCTGTTGTCATCATCTAGTGACAACGGTCAGAGCATGATTATATATCCCTAAGGTATGAACCATGCTCCGTTAGTTGTTATCATCTAGTGACAACGGTCAGAGCATGGTTATATATCCCTAAGGTATGAACCATGCTCCATCAGTTGTTATCGTCTAGTGACAACGGTCAGAGCATGGTAATATATCCCTAAGGTATGAACCATGCTCCGTCAGTTGTTTGTTATCGTCTAGTGACAACGGTCAGAGCATGGTAATATATCCCTAAGGTATGAACCATGCTCCGTCAGTTGTTATCATCTAGTGACAATGGTCAGAGCATGGTTATATACCCCTAAGGTATGAACCATGCTCCGTCAGTTGTTATCGTCTAGTGACAACGGTCAGAGCATGGTAATATCCCTAAGGTATGAACCATGCTCCGTCAGTTGTTATCGTCTAGTGACAACGATCAGAGCATGGTAATATATCCCTAAGGTATGAACCATGCTCCGTCAGTTGTAATCGTCTCATGACAACGGTCAGAGCATGGTAATCTATATCTAAGGTATGATCCATACTCCGTCAGTTGTTATCGTCTATTGACAACGGTCAGAGCATGGTTATATATCCTAAGGTATGAACCATGCTCCGTCAGTTGTTATCGTCTCATGACAACGGTCAGAGCATGGTAATATATCCCTAAGGTATGAACCATGCTCCGTCAGATGTTATCGTTAAGTGACAATGGACAGAGCATGGTAATATATCCCTTAGGTATGAACCATGCTCTGTCAGTTGTTATCGTCTCATGACAACGGTCAGAGCATGGTAATATATCCCTAAGGTATGAACCATGCTCGGTCAGTTGTTATTATCTTGTGACAACGGTCAGAGCATGGTAATATATCCCTGAGGTATTATCCATGCTCCGTCATTTGTTATCGTCTAGTGACAACGGTCAGAGCATGGTAATATATCCCTAAGGTATGAAACATGCTCTGTCAGTTGTTATCGTCTATTGACAACGGTCAGGACATGGTAATATATCCCTAAGATATGAACCATGCTCCGTCAGTTGTTAGCATCTAGTGACAACGGTCAGAGCATGGTAATATATCCCTAAGGTATGAACCAAGCTCCGTCAGTTGTTATCGTCTCATGACAACTGTCAGAGCATGGTAATATATCCCTACGATATTAACCGTGCTCCGTCAGTTGTTATCGTCTAGTGACAACTGTCAGAGCATGGTAATATATCCCTAAGGTATGAACCATGCTCCGTCAGTTGTCATCATCTAGTGACAACGGTCAGAGCATGGTTATATATCCCTAAGGTATGAACCATGCTCCTTCAGTTCTTATCATCTAGTGACAACGGTCAGAGCATGGTTATATATCCCTTAGGTATGAACCATGGCCCGTCAGTTGTTATCGTCTCATGACAACGGTCAGAGCATGGTAATATATCCCTAATGTGTGATCCATGCTCCGTCAGTTGTTTGTTATCATCTAGTGACAACGGTCAGAGCATGGTAATATATCCCTAAGGTATGAACCATCTCCGTCAGTTGTTATCGTCTAGTGACAACGGTCAGAGCATGGTAATATATCCCTAAGGTATGAACCATGCTCCGTCAGATGTTATCGTTTAGTGACAATGGTCAGAGCATGGTAATATATCCCTAAGGTATGAACCATGCTCCGTCAGTTGTTATCGTCTCATGACAACGGTCAGAGCATGGTAATATATCCCTAAGGTATGAACCATGCTCCGTCAGTTGTTATCATCTTGTGACAACGGTCAGAGCATGGTAATATATCCCTAAGGTATGAACCATGCTCCGTCAGTTGTTATCATCTAGTGACAACGGTCAGAGCATGGTAATATATCCCTAAGGTATGAACCATCTCCGTCAGTTGTTATCGTCTAGTGACAACGGTCAGAGCATGGTAATATATCCCTAAGGTATGGACCATGCTCCGTCACTTGTTATCGTCTAGTGACAACAGTCAGAGCTTGGTACTATATCCCTAAGGTATGAACCATGCTCCGTCAGTTGTAATCGTCTCATGACAACGGTCAGAGCATGGTAATCTATACCTAAGGTATGATCCATACTCCGTCAGTTGTTATCGTCGAGTGACAACGGTCAGAGCATGGTTATATATCCTAAGGTATAAACCATGCTCCGTCAGTTGTTATCGTCTCATGACAACGGTCAGAGCATGGTAATATATCCCTAAGGTATGAACCATGCTCCATCAGATGTTATCGTTTAGTGACAATGGTCAGAGCATGGTAATATATCCCTAAGGTATGAACCATGCTCCGTCAGTTGTTATCGTCTCATGACAACGGTCAGAGCATGGTAATATTATCCCTAAGGTATGAACCATGCTCCGTCAGTTGTTATAATCTTTTGACAACGGTCAGAGCATGGTAATATATCCCTAAGATATGAACCATGCTTCGTCAGTTGTTATCATCTAGTGACAACGGTCAGAGCATGGTAATATATCCCTAAAGTATAAACCATGCTCCGTCAGTTGTTATCGTCTAGTGACAACGGTCAGAGCATGGTAATATATCCCTAAGATATGAACCATGCTCCGTCAGTTGTTATCATCTCATGACAGCGGTCAGAGCATGGTAATCTATACCTAAGGTATGAACCATGCTCCTTCAGTAGTTATTGTCTCGTGACAACGGTCAGAGCATGGTAATATATCCCTAAGGTATGAACCATGCTCCGTCGGTTGTTATCGTCTCATGACAACGGTCAGAGCATGGTATTATATCCCTAAGGTATGAAACATGCTCCGTTAGTTGTCATCGCCTCATGACAACGGTCAGAGCATGGTTATTTATCTCTAAGATATGAAACATGCTCCGACAGTTGTCATCGTCATGACAATGGTCAGAGCAAGAGTTTTCATCCCTAAGGTATGAAACATGCTCCGTTAGTTGTCATCGCCTCATGACAACGGTCAGAGCATGGTTAATGATCTCTAAGGTATGAAACATGCTCCGACAGTTGTCATCGTCTCATGACAACAGTCAGAGCATGGTTATTCATCCCGAAGGTATGAAACATGCTCTGACAGTTGACATCGTCTCATGACAACGGTCAGAGCATGGTTATTCATCTCTAAGGAATGAAACATGCTCCGACAGTTGTCATCGTGACATGACAACGGTCAGAGCATGGTTATTCATCTCTAAGGTATGAAACATGCTCCGACAGTTGACATCGTCTCATGAAAACGGTCAGAGCATTGTTATTCATCTCTAAGGTATTAAACTTGCTCCGTCAGTTGTCATCGTGACATGACAACGGTCAGAGCATGGTTATTCATCTCTAAGGTATGAAACATGCCCCGACAGTTGTCATCGTGACATGACAACGGTCAGAGCATGGTTATTCATCTCTAAGGTATAAACATGCTCCGTCAGTTGTCATCGTCTCATGACAACGGTCAGAGCATGGTTGTTCATCTCTAAGGTATGAAACATGCTCCGACAGTTGTCATCGTGACATGACAACGGTCAGAGCATGGTTATTCATCTCTAAAGTATGAAACATTCTCCGTCAGTTGTCACCGCCTCATGACAACGGTCAGAGCATGGTTATTCATCTCTTAGGTATGAAACATGCTCTGACCGTTGTCAGCGTGACATGACAACGGTCAGAGCATGGTAATTTATCCCTAAGGTATGAAACATGCTCCGACAGTTGTCATCGTGACATGACAACGGTCAGAGCATAGTTATTTATCTCTAAGATATGAAACATGCTCCGTTAGTTGTCAGCGTGACATGACAACGGTCAGAGCATGGTTATTTACCCCTAAGGTATGAAACATGCTCCGACAGTTGTCATCGTGACATGACAACGGTCAGAGCATTGTTATTCATCTCTAAGGAATGAAACATGCTCCGTTAGTTGTCATCGCCTCATGACAACGGTCAGAGCATGGTTATTCATCTCTAAGGTATGAAACATGCTCAGACAGTTGTCATCGTGACATGACAACGGTCAGAGCATGGTTAGTTATCCCTAAGGTATGAAACATGCTCCGACAGTTGTCATCATGACATGACAACGGTCAGAGCATACTTATTCATCTCTAAGATATGAAACATGCTCCGTTAGTTGTCATCGTGACATGACAACGGTCAGAGCATGGTTATTTACCCCTAAGGTTTGAAACATGCTCCGACAGTTGTCATCGTGACATGACAACGGTCAGAGCATGGTTATTCATCTCTAAGGTATGAAACACGCTCCGACAGTTGTCATCGTCTCATGACAACGGTCAGAGCATGGTTATTCATCCTTTAGGTATGAAACATGCTCCGTCAGTTGTTATCGCCTCATGACAACGGTCAGGGCATGGTTATTCATCCCTAAGGTATGAAACATTCTCCGAAAGTTGTCATCGTGACATGACAACGGTCAGAGCATTGTTATTCATCTCTAAGGAATGAAACATGCTCCGTCAGTTGTCATCGCCTTATGACAACGGTCAGAGCATGGTTATTCATCTCTAAGGTATGAAACATGCTCAGGCAGTTGTCATCGTGACATGACAACGGTCAGAGCATGGTTATTTATCCCTAAGGTATGAAACATGCTCCGACAGTTGTCATCGTGACATGACAACGGTCAGAGCATAGTTATTCATCTCTAAGATATGAAACATGCTCCGTTAGTTGTCATCGTGACATGACAACGGTCAGAGCATGGTTATTTACCCGTAAGGTTTGAAACATGCTCCGACAGTTGTCATCGTGACATGGCAACGGTCAGAGCCAGGTTATTCATCTCTAAGGTATGAAACATGCTCCGACAGTTGTCATCGTCTCATGTCAACGGTCAGAGCATGGTTATTCATCCTTTAGGTATGAAACATGCTCCGTCAGTTGTTATCGCCTCATGACAACGGTCAGGGCATGGTTATTCATCCCTAAGGTATGAAACATGCTCCGTTAATTGTCATCGTGACATGACAACGGTCAGAGCATGGTTATATATCATTTATGTATGAAACTTGCTCCGACAGTTGTCATCGTCTTATGACAATGGACAGAGCAGGTAAGAAACATGCACCGTCAGTTGTGATCTTTTCGT